>WSFP011413120.1:0-24215 GCA_009831015.1 Picea engelmannii | reverse complement strand
TATCCCCCCCCCCCCACAGTTCTTCATCTCTTTCATATTGCAGCCATCGATTACTACTTTTATTAATTATTTCAATGTTCATAATATGGAAATTGGCCCCTGACCACATTAAATCAATATGTTCTATTCACCCCAATGCATCAACTCACTAGCCTAATTCACATTTATACAGTTACATTATAATTTACGAGGATTAGAACTAGGGATGTTACAACAAAATAATTCATATCAAAGAAATGTAATGGGCATGGTTGATGAGTATTGTATTTGGAGCATATATTATTAGGAGGTTGCCCCCTTATATCCGCTTAGTGTAATTTGCTTGCAATAATGGGTATCAAGCCTCAATAAAAATGAGCCCATTTGAAGCTTTGTCTCGCAGAAAATGTAACACACTGGTGAGTTGGGATATCCCAGTAGACAGAGCTATCATTGAGATAGAATTGTTAAAGAAAATGGAAGAGAAGATTGTAAAGATGAGACAAAATTTATAATCTTCCCAAGACAGAAAGAAAATTTATGCATATAAGAATAGAGTTTTTAGATATTTTAAAGTGGGTGAACATGGTTTTCTCAAAGTGAGAAGAGAAGTTTGATAAGATTGTGTTGTTTCCCAAAGGTTGCAATAAGATATTGTGGGCCTTTCGAAATACTAGAAAAGATAGGGCTAGTTGCATACATGTTAGCATTGCCTACATCCATGAAAGTGAATAATGTTTTTCATGTGTCATTATTAAAGAAATATGTGCCTAACCCTAACCACATAATTTATTGGATTGTGATCCAAGTGGAAAATGAAGGGGATTTCCTGGTGGAACCAATATGCATACTGGATTGGAAAGTCAAAGTGATCAGACACAAATCCATGGGGTTGGTAAAGGTTAAATGAACTTGATATGGTCCTGAAGATGCAACTTGGGAGCATGAAGAAACTATGTGGGAGGAATACCCACATTGTTTTGTCAATTTTGAGGAAAATGAAAGATAAAGAACAATGCAAGACTCCATTTTAGGCAGCTAGCATTCGAGAACCAAATCTTAGAGTCCTATCCAACCTGTGTTGGGGGGGCTGATAAAAGAATGACACATTCCTTGGGTTAGCCCTAATAAATGAATGATACATTCCTTGGGTCAGCAAGTTGAGAGGAATACAATATTTTGGTTGGAACAACTATTGGAGTTGTTAAATTGCATACTTTTTTTTCTTAAAGTATTGTGATGTAAATTTGTATATGTATATTGGGATAGTGTGCACCAAGGACAACACACAATTGTAGGGGATGGGGAATGTAACATCCCCACTATAATCCTCATTTTAATTTATGCATAATGTAGATATGAATATGGCTATGGCCAAGCGATGTAATATGCAAATTATATTTTTAATTTTAATAAATATAATGTGATACCAGCAACTGGGAATATGTACAGAGATGGGGGATGATTTATCCATGAGATATGGGAATGTCCATGAGTGTCAAAGAGTGGTTCAAGGAGGAAATTAATTATGGGTATTAATCCAAACAAAGATTTCTGAATTTTATTATCATTGGGTATAACTTTTGTTTTTAGTTTGAGTGTATGAGAACTCAATCATTAAATACATGTTAGGGGTGGGTGTAGAAATGACATCCTCAGTTATTGGAAGCACGGGGTTGTAGTACAATCAACATTGGGAAGAGTGAGAAGTCAATTATCTTGGGAAAATAGAATAAATTCATATTGGGGAGAATAGACAATTTTTCACATTCATCTTTTGCATGAACAACAAAGGGAGAGCAAGGAAAAATAGGATTGGATCTAGAACAAGAAGGCTGGGCAAATTTTGGAGCATGATACAATGCTTTTGGAGCATTCTTGAGATGAATATTGAAGAAACAGGTTGTTATCCCTGAAGAGTGAAATCCTAGGCGATTTGCATTGTAACATCAAATGTTTCTATTGTGTTTCCTAGTAGTTTTCTTGACAATGAGTTTCCTTTGAATTCCCAGTAGAGAGATTCCTGGTTATTTGTGCCAGAGAGACCCAGATAAATTAATGGGGCGCTCGAGGGATTGAGAGAAATGAAGGGGTACATTCCTTGGGCTGAGCATGTGAAGAGAAAGAGAGTTGGAGGAAATTCAACATAGTTGTAGGAGAATACCAGTGGATTGTGAATTTAGAGATCTGAGTGGACTGTGAGAGGAACCCTTCTCTTGTGGATTACTAGCCCCAACTTGGGGGTGACTTGATGTTGAGATTTGGAACAACAGATCTATGGTTGGGTGGAATGTCCTTCCCAAGAAATTGGCTGCACAAAAGTTTTAAAAGACAATTATTTTCTTATTTTTTGAGCTTCTCTTATGAGTTTTATAGCTTTGCTTTTACCCTATGCATGAGAATGATTTTTATTCGCTCTTGTAGATAATTTTATGGATTCATTATATTCTTTTAGAATGTTGTAGATGGATTTAGTCATGGGTATTAAAATCTGGTTAAATATGTGTTAAATTCATAGTTGGTAAGCTACATGAATTAATTAACAAAATTAATTTTGAATTTATGTTTTTTTCCTCAAGTAGTGTTCCTCAATTAAGCTGGTCGATGTTACAATCAGGTCGTCAAAGTAGGGAAGTTTCTTCATCAGGGAAAGTGGCTCACCATGAGTTAGATTGAACAAAAGTTTCCCCATTTGATGGAGGAACTTGACACAATGGAGACCATTTCTTCCTAAGAGGGAGAGGACTGATCTAGGTGGACATCGGTGGCTTCCCACCTATTCCACTGGCTCAAATTATAGTTTCCGTCTTGGTAGTTTTTTGGGTCCCAAACTTTCGGGGTCGTTTTGAGACCCTAAATGACGATTTTTTTACTTGGCAGTGCCCAACAATTCCTTGTTGGGATGTATTGGGCTATTCAAAATCTGTACTCCTCGGCTAGACCTTTTTGACGGGGTACCGAGAGCCGAGCACCCCAAACATAGATCTTATGCAAAAGTTGTTCCCTCAGGAAGTTGACGTGTCAACTACCCCCATCAGGGCTCACAAACCCTTTGGTGTTTCATCTTCTGGGGTTAGGGTTTTGGATGTTTAGGGTTTTCTCATTTACGCTTTATGTTAAAAAGGATTTTGGAGCCTCATTGTAATGAACTTCTTGTGAATGAGCACAACCAACACATCTCACTTCATAGATAAGCTACCAGCATTCTAGCTAGCTTGTGTGCTTTACATTTTACAGTCTTTTGTATTCCAGATAGTCATTAATAGAATATGAGTTTTATTGTTTATCGTATTACTTTGTTCCTTGCAATATCCTTGGATATCTCCTTGTTATATATTTGTTATAATTATGTCTTCATGTTATTCTCAAAATAATCTGGATCAAAACAACATAATGAGCATGGTTGATGAGTATTGTAATTGGAGCATAGCTCATTAGGAGGTTTCCCTCTTAAAGAAACAAGTGAAGAATATTTTCTATATTCTTTAGTGATTATATTTTCACATATAAAAAACTTAACATAATCGATGTATATATTTATAAGAGACTTTAAGTAAAAAAAATATTTCATTCTCTCATCTTCAAAAAAATATATATATATATATATATATATATATATATATATATATATATATATATATATATAATTGTTTTTATATAAATTTTCACATTTTAAGATTTTAATTTTTTTTAAATATGGTTTTTTAATTAAAAATATATATATAATTTTATAAGAAGGTGACACATACTTTTAGATTTTAATTTATTATAATAATGTTTTTTTTTATTAAAGAATGTATATAGTTTTATAAGAAATTCACACATATTTTTAAATTTAATTATGATTAAAAAAAATAACTAAATATTAAAAAAAATTCATCTTCAATTTTTTTATAAAAATGTGTATAATTTTTTTAAATAGTTAAAAAGTTTTTTATAACTAAATACTATTTTTTTTCATCTTCAATTTTTTACCTTTTTATAAGAGTATGTTTTATTTGTTAAACCTTTTGAAAGAATTTTTTTTTATTTGTTAAACCTTTTGTAAAAATGTGTTTTATTTGTTAAATGAAAAAATGTATTCAATTTCTTAAGAAACTATCATATACCTCCAAATTCAACCCTATTTGGGAATTATTTCTTACCACTTTATATGAAATATTTCCTACCACTTTATTTTTCATGTTAATAGGAAGAGATATATACATTAATAGGACCATTAAACATTATTCTCGTATGCACTAAGAAGCTTAGGATAGTATAGATATTGCAGTGTATTATTTCATTTCTTAACCTAAGTGTTAAGAGATGATATTATTCGCATGTTTATTTATAATTTTTAAATGTGTGTCAAGGGTATAGCCCCTTAGGTTAATATGGAAATTGTGATTAAAATCATTGTAATTTTCATTGTTTTATGGGTAATTTTTAATTTATAGTATTTATTTGCAAGTTTTTTGAAACAAATTTAGTTTATAGCTTTTATTTGTGTAATGTTGCAAAATGGTTTTGGGTGTAAGTTTTAAAATTGTTGGGATAATTATAAATGTAATGTGATAAGATGGTCTTGAGATGTAAAGTTTTATTGAGTTGATATTAAGATATTATTTTTTAGTTTTTGGTAATAATATTATAGAAAATTTCAATGCTATGTTGTTTGGGTTTCTTTGATATGTGGTTGTTATCTATATGATGTTACAATATGGTTTTGTGGTGTAAATTTTTAGGTTGATGTAATAGTCTCCTCTCTTATTTGACATGTGGTTGTTATCTATGTGATATTCCAATATAATTTTGTGGTACAAGTTCCTAGATTGATATAATAACATCCTCCCTCATTTATAAACTAACTTTATGAGTCATTTTTCACTTATGATAGATATGGATCATTTTTCACTTATAATAATTTCTTATGTAATATTATAAAATAAATTTGAATTACAAACCTATATATTAATACAATAACATCCTCTTCACTCCAACATAACATAATATTATGCCTATATTAATATGATAATATTCATTTCAATACCCTACTTCATACAGAATCTTATCATTTACACTTAAAAAAATTCCATTCTATTCTCTAAAACTTAGTTACTCCAATTAGAAACTACTTTCATTCTCTCCATCTTTCTTTTTTTAAAACTTCCTTATAAGTATGATACACTTACTGTTCATTTTTAAAGTGGGTTAGAACTTTCTTTCTTGTATATATTTTTAATGTTTACACGTCACAACAGCACTTCCAAGCAACTGCAAATTGCACCTTGCTTATCATGGTGCAAAGTGAAAAGGTGCTGCCAATGAATAAATTCATGCAAGTTCAGTAATGTTGGAAGTCAGCCAAGCATAGGACCCACTCTAACTCGGAATAAAATTCGGAATAAAATAAGCAGAACTAATGTTTGGTGAGCAAAATTTGGAATAATATAAAGTGCATCCCATTGCACCAATTGGGCGAATCTGTGATAGAACAAACAGAGAAGTAATGGTGCATTAAGAAGGAATCGAATAATATTGGAGTGACATGCAGGCGCACGTTTTGGAGCTCTGAAAGTCCTGACAAAACGGACATTAGACAGGAGACAGTCCTACATCTCTCAAACTTTATTCGTATCTCCGTAATTTGAATGGAGCGTCCACCCGAGATCAGAAAGAATTTAGCAAATCTTTCACGCATGCGGCCCTTTGTTTTTTTTTTTCTCTTTTTTCCACCGGCCTGTGTTGTCCATGAAAGCTATGGATCAATTCTGATCTACAGACGAACAGTCTAATCAAAAGAAGGACGCTAGTCCGTTCTGGAACCTCAGCCATGGAAAAAAACGAAACGTAGCTGTCAATAAATCAGCGATTTACTATTGTGGTTAGAGTTGAATTAATGTTGGCTGGGTGGAGTATGATTTGGACGCCATGCCTGGGCTTGAGCGTAAGTACAGAAATCGGGGCGTGGCGATAAGAAGGAGATAAATGAAATGTGAAAGTGGTGATGATCATAGCCAACACTATTTTGGCTTCCATGATGGCAAAAGTCTGCCCCACGCAGTTGCGAGGGCCGAAGGAAAATGGTATGAAGCCCATGGGATTATTTTTGCAGGCCTTTGCAGTCCCCTGAGAAAAACGCTCTGGGTTGAACTCGTTCGCATCTTCACCCCATATGTTCTTATCGTGATGAATGGCCAGCACAGGAATCCATACTGACAATCCCTTCGGTATGAAGAGATCGCCCAGTTTCATGTCTGTGAATGCTTCTTTGGCGAATAAACTTGCAGGAGTGTACAGTCGCAACGATTCTTTCAATATCATTTCCATCTGCATTAAAGAAAGTTATAGATTCATGTTAGTTTATAGAAATACAATTAGGGTTTGGTTTCGTCCAGGTAATCTCTGCCAGTTACTTGTTCTCTTACATCTTAAAAAAACGCCAAATCTACTTTTGGAAATACAATTATAGTTTGGCTAAATGTGAAATTTACTTTTATAAATACAATTACAATTAGGTTAAATATGAAATTTATTTTCAGAAATTAAGAGTAATTTGTTTGAAATCAGTGAGAAATTGTTGAATCTGTAGTTTAGAGTGGTTAAGTTTCTAAGTATAATCTTAGTGGTTAAGGGTTTTTCAGCAGGATGAATTCATTTATACATTCTAAAATGCAATTTAAATAACAGAAAATTGAAACTTAACCCAAATTTATATCATCAAATTCCTAAAAAAAAATGACAAAACATAAAACCTTTAAATAACATCATAAAAATATATTTACAAGTAAGATAAGTAAATGTGTAAAATATATAATACTAGTTTAAATCAATTTTAACACATAATTGAGATATAAATTCTGTGACAGTTCAGTGAATTGGGTGTAGCTTGGATGGTTATGAGGAATGTATGTTATCCTCCCCACCAGGGTTCAATTCTCATAATGACATGAATAAAGCTCATAATGAGTATGTTGTAATGGCTTCGAGCCTATAATAGATTTAAGGAGCCCAAATTCTTCATCATTTAAATTAGATTAGATCTCAGTAAAAATAATATTTCTCTTTACATAATATTATTTTTAAATGTAAATTTCTATTTTATACCATTTTTCTATACATTATAGATATATTTATATTTATATTTATACAATAATAATCTAATTTTAAAGTCATGTCCCAACCAAACACCAAATTAGTGTATGTGATCCTTTTATTTATAGTATACAAGATTTTTTAGACACAATAGCTATTAGCTATTTGACTGTTAATAGATCTACATATCCTACTTCTTTTGGATTTGAAATTATATTTATATTTGAACTTAAAAAATTATAAATATATTTATACTTATATTTATTCAATATAATGTATTTATATTATTATTTTGTTTTCAAATTTTATAATGGTTTAACTTATCCATGTCTCTTTTTATATATTAAATTTGCAATTTTTTTACCAAATTAAAATAAAAAAATGAAAAGTAAGCATCATAATAATATTAATACATATCTTATTATAAAATAAATCGAACTTTAAAAATCATAAATAAATAAATTTGCACACAGATTTCATTTTAATTTTATGATGTTTAGGAAATGATTTCATTAAAAAAACATAAAACTTACAATTTTTAAATTTGGTAGAGAATTAGAATCAGGAAGACCGCCATTGCACACTGCTAGGACTTCTTCGCGAGCTCGCTGCTGCCAATTTGGATGGAGTGCCAGCAACATGGTTGTCCATGTAAGTAGAGTGCAGGTGGTGTCCTGTCCTGCAAAGAAAAAGGTCTTGCATTGATCTATCAGCTCCTGTGGTGTGAACTGCGTGGATCCCTTCTCGCTCTCTGCGAGCAGCAATCCCAACAGGTCATGGCCGTATGAACAACTCCTCCCCATGCTCGCTGAGCCTCGCCGGGCCTCCACCAATCGTTGTAGAGATTCCTCAACCTCCTTCTTCAGTTCCATCACCTGTCGATTCACCCCAAATCTGCCACACAAACAATCTTTGTGAAAGATATATTCATATTCCCTTTTCCATAAACAGAACAGAACAAGCACATATACATATTCAGGTTTCATATTTTATAAACGAAGATATCAAATTCCAAATTCCTCTTCACCACAGTCCTGTTATTGGATGCTAATATGTTATGGAAATCGTTTTGTTGATATACTCGAATTCATTTAATACTCAAATTCATTTAATACTACATTTATTCATTGATATACTCGAATTGGGTAGGCAGGCAATTTCAGATTTACCTGCTGCCTGGCAATCGAGAATAACGACCAGCACGGGATGCCAGCTTCTGTAATTGACCCAGCTTCTCAAAAACTCGTTTTCCTCCTTCGTAGCTGCTCCCAAATTCCGTCTTCGCTATAATATCAGCCGCCAAACGGGCGAAATGGTCGCCCACCTCAATCTCCGCAGTTCCGGCCCCCTCCTCCACACTTGTCTTCCACTCATTTATCATACATTTTGTACTTTCGATCATGTATAATACTTGTCCCTGCACACATTATTTTCATCAAATCAGATACCCTATTGAAATCTGATAAATCCCAATTAAATAGATCTAGGCCAAGTGATGCAAAAATCTTTATTGTTTGGATTTTGGTTTTTGCCTTTTCAGATCTTGGCCAAATTCTACCTTTTTTTCCTCCATCGATCTTTTCCCAGTGTCGAATTTTTCTCATTAATATTCATGCTTGGCCATGTCGATTTTAGCTTATTAATATTCTTGCGTGGTAATTGCAATGTTGAGTACCTTGAGGTTCTCCTGGTGAAAGGCAGGAGCTATGACACGCCGCTGGTTTGCCCAGTCTTGTCCATTAGCCATCAACAAGCCTTTTCCAATAAAATTCTTCACACCTTTTTGCTGCAATTGGGATTTTCCATACGAGAGACCGTGCTTTGCAGAGAGAAGTTCTTTGATTAGCTCTGGCTCTGTAATCGTCAGCCGGGGTTCAATGCCCCACCAGAATATGAAGCGCTGGCCTGTTAAAAAAAATGAATATTACATTAGCAAAATAAACACATAATTTCTTATGCTCTGATAGGTATCAAATTCTTAAAGTGCCAATTCCAATGGTTTTTTTTTTTAAAATTCAAATGGAACATTCTCACCGATGGAGATACACTCCTACACTCTAGAAGGCTGGCTGGACAGCACAAATTCCATAGCCACATCAACAAAATCTATTATAATCATAATAATCTCATCTGTATTTGAATGATTACACAAAAGGATGCAAGTTGCTATTAGATTTTAAACAGTCACCAATTTTTTATTCCATCTATGGTAAAGTGAATCTATACCTTGTCCTGATAATGCTATTATACAAATATTTCAAATATGTTGGAGAATTTTTCTGGATGTAATCTGTGTATGAAGCATCTAAATTTTTAAGATTTTGAGTGGACACTCTACTCGAACATAAAAACATAAAATGATAATATTATTATACAAATTTTTCAAACATGTTGGAAATTTTTTCTGAATGTAAACTGTGTATGAAGCATCCAAACTTTTAAGGTTTTGAGTGGACACTCTGCTAGAACATAAAAACATAAAATGATAATGTTATTATACAAATATTTCAATCATGTTGGAGAAATTTTCTGGATGTAAGCTGTATATAAAGTATCAAAACTTTTAAAGTTTTGAATGAACATTCTACTTGAACATAAAATGATAATACTATTATACAAATATTTCAAATATGTTAGAAAAATTTTCTGGATATAAAGTATCGAAACTTTTAAAATTTTGAGTAAGCACTCTACCATCATCAAAAACATAAAAAATTTACACACAAACAAAAAGAAATTTACATTGACATACTTAAACCATTCAAATAAATATGTAACTTCTATAACCATAACCATTAAGTAACATATTTACAAAGAACTAATTTAAATTGAGATTTATTAAAGATCAAAAAAATCCTGAAATTTTCCAGTACTTTTCTTCAAATTTGTACTTCCAAACATTTGAATCCTCAGGCCAAAATTCAAATCTAAACTTATTTATTCTATTTTACTATAAAATCTAACTTTGATAAATGATATGTATTTAGATTAAAATGTAATTGAACTATACTAATTTATTGCATCAAACTAAGTATAATTATTTTCAACTGATATTACCTGAGACGATCTTATTCATTCTGCAATAAAAGAAGCGAGAGAAAATTTCTGAATTGTTACAGACCCACTACTGAGAAAATCGACATACCATAATCATGAGTCCATTTCACATAGTGTGGCAAGAGTCTGTCCACAATATCATGACTGACAGGGTCCATGTCTTTAGCAGTCTTGAGCTCTCTTAACTTAGTCATGTCACCCAGATTTCCAGTGATAAAACGAGGAGGCGGGCCTCTGATGCCTTGCCTTTCCATAATCTTCCTGATAGTCCGAGGCTTCCACCAGTATGTGTATATAAAATTGCAGAGCTGCCTCCAAACGATCGTCGTTAACCTTAACATTGGTAGTATAAATACTGTCATGAATGTCCTGACGATATTTAGAGCAGCAGCAATTACTCCTTCCTTCAATTGAGACATATTGGCTCGAAGATATAAGAAAACTGTGTATCTGTTTTGGAAGAGGAGGTGCAATTTATAGCTACAGAAATGGGATGCTAATGCTTAGACAACCAATGGGCCACCCACTCAGAGCGGCGAAGAATCAGTACCTCAAAAAGAAAATGAAATATAATTCCATTTTGACCGTTGAAGATACGGTACGAGCTCTTCGTTCGCGACCAACGTCGCCGATCAGCCGTTCCATTCACAGAACCTTCAAGTTTAATCAGCGCGCCGCCTACTAGTAGTTACCGACCTAGGGGAGGTTGGGCTCCGTTCCGAGAGATGTGAAGGCGAGGACGTGAGTACAGATTCAACATTTTACAAAGGTCTCTGTCGTTTTACCTCCTTTAATTGTTCCGTATCTCCATTTCGAAGGCATTTTGAGTAAGGATTGACTTTTACATCGATGCAAATTTATGCGTCTTTTTTACTAGCTCTCAGCAATGATGTATTTAACGCAAGTATATTTTGGAATATATATAGTACTATTGAAGATATGTCAATTTATGCATCTTTTTCATTAAAAAATAACATTATTTTTTTTTATATAATTTATATATTTATTTATAAGCTTAGTCAAATTTTATTGTTGATTTATATAATTTATATAATTTATATATTTATTCATAAGCTTATTTAAATTTTATTGTTGATTTAGTTTTTAATAGATTTATTCAAATTTCAATTATGATAATGTAAATACAAATATATTTTAATAATAGATTAAAAGGGTTTGATGAGAAATAAGTAATCAACTTTAACCCCAAAAAAATAAGTGTTAGAGTAAAAATAAAACATTTAAAAGAATTTCTAACTAAAAAGATCACACCTCCACCCAAGTCTTTCAGAAGGTACCCACTATATCAATACTCAATACCTTGGTACCCACTAGATCAATACCTTGGTTCTTCTAATGAATCACTTTTATCTAAACAAAACTTGGAAATAGATTAATATCTTGGTTCATCTAATGAATCACTTTCATCTAAACAAAACTTGGAAATTGAGTTATTAATAATTACTTGAGTTATTAATAATTACTCACTTTCAACCAAAAAAAACTTGGAATTTGATTTATTAATAATTACTTGAGTTATTAATAATTAGTTATTTCAAAAAACAAAGTTGTTCCAATTAATAATAATTAGTTTGTAAAATAGTTAAGTAAAAAAAAAATGTTTTCATTAAAATGATTAACATGGAAAATTGTTTTTGAGATTTTAATACTTTTTACCCTAATCCAAACAATAGTTATCCTCATTAACAATAGCTAATGGAAGATGAGACATGAAGAAGACGGGTTGTGAAATCCACAAGAGGATGCAATTCCATTATCTTCATGAGGTGTAGGGAAGCATCTTGTGATAAGAGACACAATACTATGGGGTGTAACAACCCGGTTTTGATAGTATATTATGTAATTATGACTTAGGTTAGTAAGCCGATAAAGTTGAAAAGGGGTTGGAGTTCCTAGGAAATGTAATACTTTATATATATTAATAAAAATACAATGTTGGTTGCGAGATGTACAAGGACAAGAGATAGGGGGCTATGATTCCACGAGATAGGGAGCTATGATTCCACAAGAGAGGGGAATGAGGGACTTCTCCTTTATTTTTAACGTTTATTTACCCATGTTTGGGTGAGGGGGTGCATGAGTCTCTTGGGGGAGACCACATTGTCTCTTGGGGCATGTGAGTCTCTTGGGGAGACCACGTCCTTGCTATTAAAATCCTTCATCTGGGATGTTTGAGGTTGTTCGTTGTTCACTCTTTGGCTCATTCTTTTTTTTCTTCTGGTGGTTCATTCATTTGTTGGTTCCTTCATTTTTGGTTGTACGCACTTTCGTCATTCTTGTTGATTCATGTGCTTTGGATATGGGCATGGAGACCGATAACTAGAGGAGGAGAGCCATTGTTAGATGGTTGTAAGAATTTAATGATAATTCTAGGAGGGAATGGATGCCTCTGTGCATGAGATTGGTAGTAGTTCTTAAAGAACTGTGCACAATTGAGAATTCTTGGAATTTTCCAGCATTGAGAATCCCTTACTACTAGCACTAGAGCCATGGAAAGAAATTGGAACATCCTAAGGGAATGCATGGTAGAGAAAGGGTTTCATTTATTTGGGTTGTGCAGGTTGAAGGGGAAGAGAGATGGAAATTAGGATTGTTGTGTGGTTGGAAAAACTAGAGAGCCTATTAGCCAACTGTTGTGTGTTTTAGATTTGGCCTAGGACCCGTCCATATGAATTCATAGCCCTGGATCGGGGGTGACATTGTTGTTGAGAGGGAATGGATGACAATGTCTATGGTTGGGAGGAACTTCCTTGGTTTACAGCTAGTTGGTGAATGGTTTTGTTGCCGCCTTATACACACTTGGCCTATCGTGGAAGAAATATTCAATCCACTTAGTGTGTCCTTAGGGGCAAGTCTCGAGTCAAGGTGTTGTCACATGATCCTCAAATCCTCCATCTAGGCCAACTCCTAGTGAAGCCAAGGGGTGTAGTCCCTAACAAAAATACTGAGGCTCTTTAAACTAAATTAAGAAAAAGAACTACTTCTAGGAGTTTATTGCAAAATAAACATACACTTTCAACAATTATCATTCATCAGACGAGATCCTCATATAAATCATTTGTCCATAAGATTGCATGCATAAACCAAGTAGGATACAAGTTCTGCAAGATTGATAAATTCATTAGATAATCACACATGAATGAAATAAATTGCTCACATACATAAATATAGATCCATAGTACCAATGCCTTAAAAGTATCATGGGTAGTTGTTGATCGCATGTTTTATTAAGGTAAATTAAAGGTAGATTAATGAGAGATCGTGTGGCCTCTTTAGAGGCTACCTCTTTGTTTGGAAACTTATAGAGAACTTACCGAAGCCCCAGGGCCTCACCAATAAGTTCACTAAGGGTGTCAGATGTTCAACACGGGGAGAACCTAGATCTCAAAGTTTCCGTCTGACTTTACACACTCCCCTTAGTCATTTTCCCGCGCATTGAAGTAGCAACTATTGATATTTGCCTAATTAAACTACTTGGCACAAAAAAATCCGGTTCTGATGAATCCGAAGATTGAGTTAGGCTCGCAAGGGTTCAGAGCATACATCAGTAATTGCGGGGAAGGTTTATTTTAACATTGCAAAAAATGAAATAAATTTTGAAAATTGCTTGAAACTGAAATGAAACTTTGCAAAGAAACTTGAAAGTGAAATTAAACTTTGTAAGATTTTATTGTTGATAGTAGAAAGTAAAATCTAAGTTAAGCATGCATAAAGATTGAAATCACTTTTAAGCTTAAGTGCATGCAAGATTTGAGTGTTGTGCATGTGTTTAATTTCCTTATGATTGTGTGTGTTTGTGAGATCATATAATAAGACTTGCAAGGAAATAAATCAAATACAAGCACACAACACACCAATCCCCCTAATGGGGATGAAGAAATTGGGATCCAAGGGCCCGCTTTTATTAATCCTATTACAATGATAACTGGGTTCTCTTTTCTCTTTTTTGAACTTATGGACCCTTATAGAATGGATCAAACTAATGCAAACTATTACAAAAGGCTCTCTGAAGTTCCTAGTCTTCAAGGGTTCCAACTTGGGCTCTAATTTCTTCACTTTAGCCTCAATTTCGCCAAAGTTTCCCCTTGCTTTTTGATGGACCTGATAAAAACCAGCAAAGAAAGTGATTATAATATGATGAGAAACACTTTAAAATACTAAACTAAAACTTGGAAAAAGTTGACCACAATTTCTGAATTTTTCCTTAAGCAAAAATGCAATTTTTTGGAGACTTTTCGATGCTTTGAATGAACCTAAAATAAGCTCTTTTAGGTGTTTCTGTTTGCTGCCCCAAAACAGAAAGCATAAAACCACTAACCAGCTTGATCTACAATATAAAATAAAGCAACTTTCTAGCTTAAGATTTAGATGAAAAGTTATAGAAAATTGCACCAAAACTAGCTTATATCTACTCTTTTAAATGGGAAAGTATTGAAAATAGATCTAAGTCTTTATGCATGCAATAATAGATGCTAAAATTGATCTTTCAAAACACATCTAATTGATATGAAAGTAAATAAAGAGGGAGGAAGAATAAATTTTGTGATTTTCGGAGCCTTTGATTGAGCGTTGAACTCTTTCGACTATGGGGTCCCTTTGGTGTGAGGAAGAGGGATGGCATATTATTTCGAACTCTTGGACAAACACTAGATGCAAACTAGCTCCTTGTCTTCTCCAAGGGATGGATCCTGCATGCTACAAAGAACACTTGCAAATACCTGTAAACCTGATGTTTCCTACACAAGAAACCTCAATTGCACATTAGTTTAAGAAAAACAAGATATGAAATATAAGCATTCAAATATAGATAAACAAATGGATTAGAAAGAAAACAAGCTAAAGAATCCACTCCAATAAGATAATAGTATCTGTAATGTCCCCAGCCACCAATAGGTCGGGCAATGCTACCAACACAACCTTAACTTAGCCTTTAAATATTTGATACCATATTGTAACATCCCCAACCATCACCAGGCAGGGAAACATCACTTCTCATATGCTTCACTTAGCTCTGATACCAATTTGTAACATCCCCAACCCTCCACAGAGACCAGGTAATGCTACCACTATGGAACATTCACATAGAAATATAAAACATGCATTTTAATGAATTAAAACACATAATCACAATAATCATAGAGTTATTTCTACCAAATAGATATTAAATGTAATAGACAGTAATTCATATATGCATGGAATACATGATAACATTCCAGCATCACAGGCATGCATAACATAAAATTAAACACGCAAATTATACTTATTTTTCAACTGGAATAACACCACCAACTGCGTGCATACCTTCCATGAACCTCTCAGCCTTAGACCATGTTACTCATCACTCTCAGCAGTAGGTCACCCTCGAGCTAGGACTAAGCTCCACCAGGAAAGGGATTCCTAGGCTAAGCAAGGTGAACATGAAGACACACAGATTATGAGGAAGGATTCTCTCTCGGGAGCCACTTATGCCCACTTCTCAAAGACTCTCATTCCCCACATGCCTGTCCCAGCCCAGGAGTATACACATTCACTGTCACCCATGATAGTCCATCGGCTGCTTCACCTCCCTTGCCTTGGGCTTTAGCAACAGGTCGGATCGGAATTCTCAGAGCTCTGTAGCAGCTATGGGACCACTTCTAGGATAAATCACTTACCCAACACACTCTCTCACCTCGAGAGAGTTTTTCACAGGCCTAACAACCTACTTCTTCAACCACAACAACCTCCTTCACCTGGAGAGAGTGTTGCACACAGGCCTGACAACCTGCTTTTTCAACTCCGTTCCCGCACAAGGAGGACAACAAAAAGACTCAACAAGGAACAACCAACGACAACAAGCCACACTTAGCCAAGGAACTGCATGGCCACAACAACCCACAATTATAACACACACGACATAAACATTTACAAAATTCTCAGGCTTCACAGAAGACGCGGGTCGGCTTCACGGGTCTGATTTTCAGAGGTGTGTGTCTTATGCAAAGGTCCAATGAAGAGACAAAACGGTTTCTCGGGAAGGATTCCAGCGAACTCAGACCAAGTATGGAAGAATGGGCACGTGAACTCACGCGGAGGATGGTCGAATGACCAACAAACTACCAACACCATTTGACTCATGGGTTACTGGTTCCAAAGATCCGTGATGGATGCCCCCTCGGTTCACAGTTAGGCAATGGGTTGAGAATGGAGGATGAACCCATACAGATGATGCCAGAATGACCAATGAAACCCCCCAACATGAGTTGACTCTTCAACTTTAGCTGCATGTGCCCAGGTCCACACTTGTCTTCTTGGAGATGCATGCGCTCCATTTAGCCTACGTCCCACTTTACAAAAAATTAGGATAACAAAAATATATCATGTTCCCTTAGTCTTCAGGAAATAATATTAAAATATTATTCCTCTAGAGGTAAGCCCCCTAGCTTAGCCCCTAGGCCCAAACACTTAGCCTCCTCCCTTACCCAACCTTGTGGAATCATAGTCCCCCATCACTCTTTCTTCGTGGTTGGTCTACACACAACGATGTTTATATTTTTATTAATGATATTGCATAATTACATATACAAAACATGCTCCTGGCCTTTAAAACTTAGGCTCTCTGGCCCAATAAACACATAAGCCCACCAACTTATCAACACTCAGCTCACCAACCAACAAAACATGTTTACAATTCATAAATACAACAGGGGCTCATCCTTGGGGATATTGCAATCCCCTCCCCTTATTTTTGCACTATCCTTAGTGCAACTCTTTACACAACATCAACAAGATTTCCAAAATCTTAAAAAAGATGTGGGTATTTTGCCCATATAGCATCTACATGCTTCGATGTTGCGTCCTCAGGACCATATCAGGTCCATTGAACCTTTACAATCCCTATGGCTCGATTCTGGCGTTGTTTTCTCTTCCGGTCCAATATGCACACTGTATGCACTTGCAAGGCACCTTCTTGCTCTACCTGAATCATATTCCAATCAATATCATGATTAGCATTAGGTATATATATGTATATACAGACAATTTTATATACAAGATACACAACATACAATAAATAGAGAATTGTACTTATCTTTTGATTGAGAAGACTTTCCACATCAACATGGTCTAGACCAAGGTACCAAACCCCAGCAGCACTCCAACCAACGGTCTCTCTTCCCCAAATGCATATTCCACCCCGGGAGGGTACACGTTCATTGTCACACAATCCGTCAGCTATTACACCTCCCTTTCCTTGGGCTTCAGCAATAGGTCGGACCGGAAGTCTTAGAGCACCATGGCTTGAAGAGTTCCAAATTTCCTTAGAGGTCACCAATCAACATTTTCCCAATCTACTCTTTGTAGTCAACATTCCACTTTAATCAACATCATCTCATCTGCATCGCCCACATGCAGTTATCATGAGGAAACATAAAATAATTCATTTAGGAACTCAAACTTAGTTCAAAAGGGAATTCAACTTTTTCCCCAAACATGAAATTCTATTTCATAATTCATCTTGGTTGTTTCCATATATGAATGCAACCTTCCTTGTGGTTTTTCCACAAGCACCAAATTGCATACCATTTTCCTACAAGGCTTCATCTTGCATATTGCCAACAGTTGTCAGTATTTCCTGTACATCATAATTCAATTGAAATATGTACAGAACCATATGCAATGAACTTAGAATTGTTTGCATCTAGCAATTCAATCATAATTACCAAACAACTTAATAAAATAGAATGACTCGTCATTCTATGCAAATGCATGTTCATAATTAATAACAGTAAGTTCATTACTTATTTTTCTGAACAAGAAATTTTTCTGTAGTCACTATTCCTGTGACTACCTGCCTTGCAACTTTCGTGTTGCAATGTTTAACAGTTCCTGAAATGTTCTCAACTTCACGAGTTAGTAACATTTCAACCATTAGTATAATTATTTCCATGTCAAAAACATATATACATGCACTCACGAAATGCATTCAGCAAAGTGAATTTAAGTATACAATTCCATCATGTATGAGTGCAACTCTGCCCCTTACTAGACATGAGTACAACTCTCAATGTCTATTTATTCAGTGCACCCCTGTATTGATGTACATAATGCTCTTTATCTCAGTCATGTATCTCACCATCCATAAGTTGTAATTATGGCCAATGTGTTGACACATTCTCCACACACTTCCTATTGTCTTCCCAATTGATTGGATGCCTTCCTTTTCGACCCGAACACTACACCAAGAATATAATTCTTTGGTGTTCATTAGTGTTAGAAAAAAGGTTGTAGTCCAAGTTTTATTTAAAGGTAGGAAGCTTTTAGTACATGTGTGGCTCATAACCTTTCCATATCCATACCTTGGCATATCCAACCAGGTCTTGGTCTCATACATGACTATCTTACTAGCATTCATTTCTATAACCAGTTCTTATCTTTTAATTCTTTGGTTATCACCCCATAACCAAATTAACATGGCATTCTACTGTGTCAGTGTGTGCATTCAAAAGCTAAAATTATTTGATTTAATACAAGCCTCCAACCTTTACCACATCTAGTGGTATGCATTCAATAATATAATCATGTGATTTTATATAATAACTCTAGCTGAGGAAATTCTTACCTAAATTTCCTTTCAGCAATTATGCAAAAAGAGTAATAAAAACTCATACATGCATGAATGCCATTAATAAATTTTATATTACTTGTAAGTCTGATGGCAGTAGAAGCTTTCATGCTTCTTTTATCAAACTTATAACCAACACTTCAGCTCTTTGTTGCTTCACTCCTTATGCAACAACATCACCAAAAACACTTGCAAACATGCAAGCATTCTTTCCTCTAGCTGACCCAACAAGCCGTAACATACTTGCTGCCACAAAAATTGCAACAACTTCTTTCTCTCTATAAAAATATTCCTTGTTGAACCCAAAAGTCTTCAATTCTTCTCGAGTTCTTGAATCTTCTTGTGCTCTCATTGTAGTCACTGTACATGACTATATCTACCTTGAGAAATTTCGACGCAGTGCCCCCACCTCAATGGGGTCTGCTGACCTCCCAGTCAAAGGATATTTCAAACTTTTGAGTCTCATTGACTCTTCAGACTCATGATTGAACCCAAAACAATTATACACAGGCCCCATTTTCTCCTTTAGGTGTAGGTCCTGATAGACCCACGAGCTTATTCCTGCGTGCTTCCAAAACTTCAAGTTTCAGGCGCTAGCCCCTTCCTCATAAGACCCTAGGCTATGACCTCATGAAAAACTGTGATTGTGGGTGTGGGAAAGAGTGGTTCTAGGCCAACTCGCTTTTTTCCCCGCAATTCATCTCTAGCTACCATGCATCACTTTGTTAAAACCGTGTTATAAATTGCAGCCTACTCTCATATTTTTAACATCTGAGCAAGTTCTGGCCCCGCAATCCATCTTGTCCATCGATCTCTAATCCTTTGGCGATGATCCACAATCAATGACTACTGTCTATTCTTTACCTGTCTCTGTCCAACTGTCCAATCAATGACCCTTTTTTTTCATGCATGATCTCAGATATTCACGATCTGTCGACACATAGCTCCCTTCCAAATCAACGACTACTATTGATTCACTCCTTCCAGCCTTCAGGAGTTTCAAATCTCAACTATCTTCTTTTCCTCGTATGACAATCTTCCGGAGTGGAATATCTAATGACACCAGTCCTCAACAATCAGATGGTTCTGATGAACTCTGACTCTCTGGCCTTTGGGATTTCTCATGTCTCCACACACACAAATCTCCGGAGTGAATTTCCCTAGAGTGACAGATCTTCTGCCATGCGTCCTCTCCTAATCAACGACCCTGATTCTCTTTAGGACTTTGAATCTTTCTGACCAAGACCAGATCAATAGTCCTTCGACCTCCTCCTCGATCAATGATCGAGATCTCTTTCAGGACTTCGGTGTTTTCATCCTCTTCTTTCTTCCAGAGTGCTCCGTACTCGAAGTTCCAGATATGGAGCCACGCATCCACTTTCAGATCAAAGACCAATATTTACTTTCGTTGTTTCTCCTCCTCCTTGTCCACAAACTTCCGAACTTGTGGATATTGCGCCACCTATCCTCCTTGACAATGGACGATCCCAAATCACTTCCGGACTTCGGGACTTTGACAATTCCACTTCTCTTATGCACATAAGGGTTAAGTCTTTTGCACTTACCTCCGGATCCAACGACTATTGGTCCTTTGCACTCAGACCTAACGGATGGGATCCGTTCCTCTCCTTTGTGCTTCTGTTAATATGTTGGACATTGATCTAACGGTCCAGGCTCCTCCCCACAACCGATTTGATGGCTGTTGTCGCTCCTTCTCCCGAGCTTTTGACTTCTTCCACCTTGGAATATTTTTTTAGTGCTCAAAGGCTTCGACCTTTGACCTTTTTCTTGCGAGTCTACCTCTTGGATCTCATATTTTCTCTCGTAAGCGTTATCTCTTTTGAGATTTTCGATTTACTCTGTATCCTAAGGGTCTCGACCCTTCTGTTTCCTTTCAAAGGAAAACTTTGTTCCCTCCTGGAAACCTTCTGCTCAAATCACACCTTGCTGAGTGTTTTCTATAGAGTGTTCAAGAGCTCTGTGAGTATCTTCCTTTGATGCTATTCTCCATGCACTCGACAAAGAGTTCTCTCTGTGCACACTTTCACTCGCTCTATGCCCACCTGGTAGAGCCATACATATTTCTCAGTGACTCTATCTCTATCTAAACTCCACACAGAGTTCTTTCTGTGCACTCCTTGCACTTTTGTTGATGAAGGTTCAACAATATCTCTCCTGAGCTTATCTAAGGTTAATTTACCTTTGTCAACACATTCCTTGCGAACAATGTGCACTGCTTGCACTTGAAAACTTGAAGAAGAGAAACAATTGAAACTTATTCAATACCTCACCAGTTTACGCATTCATATTTCATTTTCTTTTCGAGCTCTTCTCTGCTCTGTAATCATTTTCGGGCACTATCCCTTTTATCTCAGTCCCCAATCCATGTGATCATGGGCCATGACCAAGTTCTAGATCACTAGGTGCTTACTCGGGCCTTCAGGCCTTCGGCTTCAGAATATTTCAAAGAACTACACAAGAATCTCTTAGAGTTATGGATTATCGAACTCACGAAGTAGGGAAGATCAACCATCCACGTCTACTCAACATCCGACGACTGACATTTACTATGGAAATTTAGGCATTTGAGTTCTGGAACTTCGAATCTTCAGGACTTTAGAGGATTTCACATCCGCACATCCCAAACCATTAATCTCTGAACATTCCCAATCACCTTTGGTGACGTCATTAAGTCACATTCCTTACATTTTCCAATTGTAGGGGCATGCAATGGTGATTTGGAGTAACCCTCCTTTCATTCTGCAATTCTTCTAAAGCTGAAATGTAACCCCTCGGTGAAACCGCGGTTTGGATTGCAAGACTTCCTTGGAGAATTAACTCCCATGCAACTTGGGTCCCTGCAATTCCTGTTGGTCGTCGATCTTGATGTATCGTGATCAATGCTAGTGTGGGTCCTCCGACCTTTAGCTTCATTATGTAACCTCCGGTCCCACTAACCATGCTCATACGGAGTGCCACATGGCAACATAATAACGACTGACTTGTGGCCTAATCAGATGGGTGTCACACATCACATTCCAAATGACATTTCAACCTGCCACAGGTTCAAAACCCACTGACACATGGCACACATCCACTGTGTCCACGTCACCTCCAGGTGACGTCATCATGACTCACCACTTCAGCTCTTCGAGAGATTTCTCCCTTCACTACTGCGTTTGACCTTTTAACATTAGCTTGATCCAATGGTTGAGCTCTCCTCTCCAGATCTACAATGTAGATCTACTTCGGAGCTTCGGGCTTCGACCCTTCTCTTGTTTCTGGCATCAGACGTCACTGAGGTCATGAAGTCCAAAGGGATTCCAAGTTAACCCTTCTGCACCTTCCCTAGATATGACGATCATAAGGGATTTCCCTTCCTTCTGAACAGATCCTATGGCGCAGAACAAACTCTGTTACTCTACGGATTTCCAAAGGAATTCATGGCTAACCACCTCACAAAATTACCAAATCTAATGGTCGTGAAGGATTTTCCTTCTCCTGAACAAATCCTAAGTTCCACATTACTCTGCAGTCCAATACCACTTATGTTGTGGTTTTATGACACCACTACTCCGTTTGAGCTTCATAACATGACCAAGGTAACTTATTGGCACTCAGGAAGGTTTTGAGTTTCGAAATTGGTCCTCCAGACACAATTTCCTCTTAAAACCTTGGGTCCAATGACCACTTGTCCAACCCATCCAGGCTCCGCATTGAAACCTTGGGTCAGAACTTGAGTTCTGTCCATTTCGACAACAACTCCTTCTGAAAGTCTTGCTGCAACTTCCACTAACATGGCCCATCCAGGCTCAGTGTTGTAACCATGCTCTGATACCAATTTGTAACATCCCCATCCACTAACAGGCCGAGAAATGCTACCAACACAACCTTAACTTAGCCTTTAAATCTTTGATACCATATTGTAACATCCCCAACCATCACTAGGCCAGGAAATATCACTACTTAGACGCTTCACTTAGCTCTGATACCAATTTGTAACATCCCCGACCCTCCACAGAGATCGGGTAATGCTACCACTGCAGAACATTCACATATAAATATATAACATGCATTTTAATTAATTAAAACACATAATCACAATAATTGCAGAGTTACTTCTACCAAACAGATATTAAATGTAATAGACAGTAATTCATATACGCACGGAATACATGATAACATTACAGCATCACAGACATGCATAACATAAATATAAGCACGTAAATTATACTTATCCTTCAATTGGAATAACACCACCAACTGCGTACAGACCTTCCATGAGCCTCCCAGCCTTAGACTGCACTACTCATCACTCTCAGTAGTAGGTCACCCCCAATCTGGGCCTAAGATCCATCGGGCAAGGGATTCCTAGGCTAGGCAAGGTCAACAGGAAGACAGACAATTTATGAGGAAGGATTCTCTCCAAGGAGCCACTTATTCCCACTGCTCAAAGACTCTGATTGCCCACATGCCTATCCCACCCCAGGAGTATACACCTTCACTGTCACCTAGGACAATCCATCGACTACTTCACCTCCCTTTCCTTGGGTTTCAACAATAGGCTGGATCAGAATTCTCAGAGCTCTATAGCAGCTACGTGACCCCTTCCAGGAGAACTCACTTCCACATCACACTCTCTCACCTGGAGAGAGTTACCCATAGGCCTGACAACCTGCTTCTTCAACCACAACCACCTCCCTCACTTGGAGAGAGTGTTGCACACATGCCTGACAACCTAATTCTTCAACTCCATTCCTTCATAAGGAGGACAACAACAAGACTCATCAAGGAACAAACGAAGGAAACAAGCCACACTTAGCTAAGGATTGCATGGCCACAACAACCCACAGTTATAACACAAACGACATAAAAATTTACAGAATACTCAGGCTTCACAAAAGACGTGGTTTGGCTTCACAGGTCTGATTTTCAGAGGTGCATGGCTTATGCAAAGGTCCAATGCAGAGACAAAATGATTTCTCAGGAAGGATTCCAGTGAGCTCGGACCAAGTATGGAAGAATGGGCACGTGAACTCACGTGCAGGATGGCCAAATGACCAGCAAACTACCAGCACCATTTGACTCACTGGTTACATGTTCCAGAGATCCATGATGGATGCCCCCCATTTCATGGTTAGACAGTGGGTCGAGAATGAAGGATGAAACCAAGAAGATGATGGCATAATGACCAACGAACCCCCCCAACATGAGCTGATGCTTCAGCTTTAGCTACATGCACCTAGGTCAACACTTGTCTTCCTGGAGCTGCATGCGCTCCATTTAGCCCACATCCCACTTTCCAGGAACTTAGGATAACAAAAACATATCATGTTCCCTTAGTCTTCAGGAAATAATATTAAAATATTATTCCTCTAGAGGTAAGCCCCCTAGCTTAGCCCCTAGGCCCAAACACTTAGCCTCCTCCCTTACCCAACCTTGTGGAAGCTTAGTCCCCCATCAATCTTTCTTCCTGGTT
>ML861340.1:2199-17814 GCA_009831015.1 Picea engelmannii | reverse complement strand
TATAGGGTCGCCTCTAGTTTGGGAAGATATTCAAGGTCTTATTTGAGTTAAGGGAGACTACCATCTTTGCATTCGTACAAATTTAGTACTGCAAATTTAGTAGTGAACCACAGTAAAAACTACCATAAATTAACTTAGTGATGAAAACTATCATGGATTTTCTTATAAACAACTACCAATATAGTTAAGAATTAAAGTACAAGATAATTAAATTTTGTTGGAGAAATAATGGAGAATCTATTAGTTAGGCAATTCTGATTCTGTTTGTATTTAGGACTTAGATCAAATTTCCTAGGAGTTTGTTCTAATTCCATACTTGATGTATTTCTTTATATTTATGACTGATTTGTTAAATATAATGTAACCTCAACAGTTGATTGTACACTGCCAGTTGTTCTAGCCACCTGTATTTTTGTTTTTTGATTTGCTTGAGCCTATTTAGCTCAACTCTTTTTCCTTTTCTCAAGTACTCTTTTCCTCATATACTCAATATACTGAACAATATTTTTTGCTCTGCTCTTTCTCTATATTCTCTGCTTCTCATTTTATCATGGTGTCGGAGCTTCAAACATAAGCCTTTTCACACAGTTTGGAGAGCAACCCGACCCTAAGGAGCGTAGAGCTTACACTGTGAACGAGAACACGGGACCCAGATTCTTCAAAAAGCCCGGAGAGAAATCCGCAGTCTTCCATCCACTCAAAAGATCGTTGCAGAAAGAAAACACGAGGAAGCAGAGTGCAATACACTCAAAAGTTTGAGAAAACTGAGCTGCAGAAGACAAAGAATCGTGAAATTCGTAAAAGATTGAGGAAACAGATCTGGAGAAGGCAAAGAATCGTGAAATTTATAAAAGATTGAGGAAACAGAGCTGTAGAAGAGAAAAACTTCGTAACTTTAAAGAATTCATGAAATTCCATCTTACGGAGAGAATTCTACAAAGAGCGTCAAGGACAAGCCAAAGCAACAAAGGACAAACATAACAGCTGTAAGATTATCCCTACGAACAAATCTGAGCCAACAATCGAGTTCAGAAAGGACAAGGAGCGCACATAAAAGGAAAAAGTTTTTCAGCCGTCAGATCAAGTGCATATAGCCGACAACTGTTGGATCAAGCGAAGTTGCAAGGAGGATAACAACTCTCAAAGCCCACGAGATTAAATCTAGACCGTCAAATTTAGCACAGAGGACTGATAGCTGTCGGATCCGGGAGAAAGTGCACGAGGCTTAGTCCTCTAGAGCACACAGGAGAAAAGCCGACTTGCGAAGTCGCAAAATCCCGAAATTGTTGGGATCGTCCATCAAGGAGGACATGTGGCGAGATCTCGGCATTTCGCTGACTCGCAGGGAGTAAAGGTCAGAGAACATACCAGTGAGAATTCACGAATCGCAAAATCATGAATCGATCTAAGCCGTTGGATCTAGAAATATCGCGAGTCGTCAATCTGACGCGATCGGGAAATCGGGAATCGAGAGGATAGAGGTGCGCCATCCTCCGAGGTCATGAAGTGCATAACCCTGACTCGATCTAAAGCGTCGATCAAAGAGAGGCCTAGACCGTCGATCTAGTTCCATCGACATTTCGGGGATTGGGAGAATGGAGGTGCAAGTCGTTTGACTTCGCGAAACACGAAATTCTGACAAAATCTGGACCATTAGATCAAGAGGAGCGTGGACCGTTGATTTGGGAGGCTCCAAAATTTTGGCATTTCGGAGTTTGGGGTTTGGAGAACATCGTGAGGAGAGTTCAAAGGTAGCGAAATACTGATCCGCGAAATCCTGAAAGGATCTGAACCGTCAGATCATAGGAGGATCTGGACCGTTGATTTGCAACAGAGGATACATCGGAGTTTCAGATTTCAGGATTCCAAGGAGGAAAGGTTGGAGTTTCATCGCAACTTCGCAAACTGCGAAATCCCAAAAAATGGACCGTGGTCATAGTGTCGTGGTTGTGTGGAGGAAGGATATGAGAGGAGATGAGGGCTCGTTTAGCCCCTTTCGGAGTTCAGGAGTTGGAGAGTCAGGAATGGCTCACACACCTATACTCTCGAGGTCGTGAAACGCGACGCATTCTTTGTGCGATAAGCCAATGGTCACGGGTAGTGTTCACGTGAGGAAGGAGCTTGCAGTCAATGCTTATTTGCACGGGGCTGAGTTTTCATTTGGACCGATTCTGCCATTACAGTTGCTACACTTGCAAAATAACAAAGCTCAGAGCCTTGAATCAATAGATATTTCGCTTGGATAGTCAGATCCAGCTATATCGAAGTCAAAGAAGTAGTCTACACTACGTATTTCGGTCTGAAGTGACTTCAAGAAATTCTAAGACCCGATTTTCGCACAGGAAACAGGTAAACACAAAATTTTCTAACAATTTTTTTTCTGTTGTGTTAATTTTTTTTTAAAGATGGCCACGTCTAGCAATTTAGGACCAACTCAAGGATGGATTCTTCTTGGAAAGAATTATGAGTTTTGGTCTCTTCGAATGAGATCCTTCTTGCAAGCACAAGAGTGCTGGGATCTAATGGATCTTGGATATGTGGAACCAGATCCAGTAGACCTTGCTGCCATGACCAACCAACAGAGAACTGCTCAGGCAACACAGAGGAACAAAGAGAATAAAACCAAATTCTGGATTCAAACTTCTGTGGATGACTCGATTTTCTCAAAAATCACAGGCGTTGTTACTTCAAAATAGGCCTGGGACATCCTTAAATCAGCCTACCAAGGAAATGACAGGGTCAAAATAGTCAAACTACAGACCTTGCAGACGCAATTCGAGACTTTAAGAATGACAGAGTTTGAAAATGTTGATCATTTTATGACTAGAGTCATGGGAATCATGAACTATATCAGATTGACTGGTGAAGCCATCCCTGATCAATGCATTGTTGAGAAAGTCCTCATAAGTTTACCAAATAAATACAAAATGGTCGTTATAGCAATCCTTGAATCCAAGGATCTGTCACGTTTTTCAACAGATGAACTAATTGGTTCCCTGTTGACACACGAGACCAGACTATATCTCATAGATGATTCAATCGCCAATTCCTTCAAAATTCAATTCTCTTTTAGCAGAGGGAGAGGCAGAGGAAGAGGCAGAGGTCACCAAGGAAGAAGGAGCAGTCCAAGTAACCCTCACTCAAGTGGAGGTCACAAACAACAGAACCTGCATCAATATTTCCAAGGTCACAGACAATAGATCCAGAATCAAAATTGCCAGCCTCAAAGAGGCAGAGGGAGAAGAACAAATGAAAAATCAAGCATACAATGTTATTACTGCAAAAAGTTTGGACACTATGAATCTGAATGCCGGAAGAAGCAACCAGATCAACTCTCAGATAAAGCACATGTCTCAAATCATATAGGAGAAACCTCAAAAGGTATGTTTCTCTCATGTCACAAGACTGAAGAACAACACAAAGATCTCTAGTTGTTGGACAGTGGATGCAACAATCACATGACAGGTAACAAAGATTTACTTTCATGCATTGATTCTTCAATTTCTACTGATATTACACTTGGAAATGATTCTTTAGTCAAAGTTCAAGGAAAAAGAACTGTACCTATTATTACTAAACAAAATGTAAAGAAATACATAAACAATGTATACCATGTTCCATATCTGAAACATAACCTGTTAAGTGTAGGACAGGTCATTGAACATGGCTATAAGGTACTTTTTGAGGGAACATCATGCAAGATATATGGTAAAACCCCCAACAGAAAATTGATTTATGAAATCCACATGACTCAGAATAAGATGGTTCCCCTGACCCTCTGAACTGCAAATTTGATCCAAACATATGCGCAAAGTGCATCCACCCCCAATGAAACTATGGTTTGGCATACAAGATTTGGACATCTACCCTTTCAGAGTCTAAGTCTTTTACAGAAGCACTCCATGGTCAAAGGTCTCCCTGTCTTCAAAGAGTAAAATCCCCCATGCGAGTCTTACATACTTGGAAAACATAAGAGAACTAGTTTTCCACAGTCCTCCACTCAAGCCAAACAACATCTCAAACTTGTTCACATTGACCTATGTAGACCAATGCAAACAGATTCAATAAGTGGTAGATTTTATTTTCTAACGTTTATTGATGACTTTAGCAGGAAAATATGGATCTATTTTCTCAGACACAAGTCTGAAACTTTTGCAAAATTCAAAGAATTCAAAGCCGAAGCTGAAAAACAGAGTGGCAAATATGTAAAAGCAATCAGGTCAGATGGAGGAGGAGAATACAACTCCAAAGAATTTGCAAATTTCTACAAATCACAAGACATCGTCATGAAAACTACAACCAGGTATACTCCACAATAGAATGGAGTGGCTGAAAGGAAAAATCAGACAATTATGAACATGGCAAGAAGCCTACTCAAAGAGAAATGTTTTTCAAATATTTTTTGGGCTGAAGCAGTAGCATGCTCAGTCTATCTCTTGAATAGATCTCCAACCACCAGTCTCAAGATGAAAGTCCCTCAAGAAGCATGGAGTGGGAAAAAGCTAAATGTTGCTCATCTAGGGACATTTGGATGCATAGCATATGCTCACATATCTTCCAAATTAAGGAAGACACTGGATGACAGAAGTGAGAAATGTATCTTTACTGGATATAATGAATCATCAAAAGATTACAGGCTTTACAATCCAATCTCAAAGAAACTAATTCTCAGGAGAGATGTAAAATTTCTGGAAAATCAACTCTGGAACGAATATGAAAATCAACAAATGGACAATTAAAATCCATTGCTTCCCAGTCCTGAAAATGCAGAAGACTCAGGACAATCAATAACTCAACCTTCCCTTCCAAGATTGTAGGTACAAGGACAATCTAAAAATTCTCAAGATCACTCAACTTCAAGAAGAGACTCGTCCTTTGAACTTCAAAATCAGAGAACTTGAAATCAAATATAAATCCATCAGCAGTTGGATGACATTGAACATCACAACCTTTTTTCTTTAATGTCATTTCAACCCATGTCTTTTAAAGAAGCAGCTAAGGAGCCACATTGGGTTTAAGCCATGAACCAAGAGATTGAATCCATTGAGAAGAACAAGACATGGGATCCTGTTGATCTACCCAGACACAAGAAAAGTATTGGTGTCAAGTGGGTTTACAAAACTAAACTCAATAAAAAGGGATAGATTGAAAAACACAAGGCAAGACTTGTTGCCAAAGGATTCTCACAACAACCAGGTACTGATTATGGTGAAACTTTTTCTCCAGTAGCAAGATTGGACACTGTAAGAACTCTCTTAGCCATAGCAGTTCAACACAAATGGCAAGTATACCAGATGGATGTCAAGTCAGCTTTCCTAAATGGTGTCTTAGAAGAAGAGGTCTATGTGGATAAACCACCTGGATTTGAAGTCAAAGAACAACTAGCCAAAGTATAATGGTTGAAGAAAGCCCTGCATGGCTTAAAACAAGCTCTAAGAGCTTGGTACAGCAGAATTGACACTTACCTGATCAAAAGTGGTTTTAGCAGAAGCCAAAATGAGCCAACTTTATACACCAAAACGGATCAGCACGGTAAAATTCTGATTGTATGTTTATATGTTGATGACATGATATATACTGGAAATCTTGAGTTAACCAGTTTTAAACATGCCATGCAATTTGAGTTTGAAATGACAGATCTTGGCATAATGAAATATTTTCTGGGAATTGAGGTTGATCAATCAACCAAAAGAATTTTTTTATGTCAACAAAAGTATGCAGTAGACATCATCGAAAGATTATGCATGGAAGACTGCAATCTAGCAGAAACCCCTATACTCCTAGGCACAAAATTGAGCAAGAAAGATGAAGGCCCTACAACGGATTCTACCCTGTACAAAAGCTTAGTAGGCAGTTTGTTGTATCTTACAACAACTAGGCTTGATATAATGTATGCAACCAGCCTTGTCTCCAGGTTTATGGAATCCCCCAAAGGTTCTCATTGGAAGATGGAAAAAATGATTCTGAGATATGTTGCAGGAACTCTCAATTTTGGCTTATGGTACACTCATTCTGATGATAATGATCTCTTTGGTTACACAAACAATGATTTTGCAGGCAACCTAGATGACAGAAAGAGCACCTTAGGACATGTTTTTCACCTAGGCGCGAACCTGATTTCGTGGGCATCAAAGAAGAAACCAATTGTATCAATATCTTCTGCAGAGGCAAAGTATGTTGCTGCTACCTCAGCTTCCTGTCAAGTTGTGTGGCTGAGAAGAATATTGAATGATATGTCACACACAGAAAATGAGCCAACTCCTATCTCCTGTGACAACGCCTCAACAATTTCTCTATCCAAAAATCATGTGTTTCACAAGAAAAGCAAGCATATTGACACTCGTTTTCACTTCATTCGCGAGCTTGTCACTAATGGTGACATAGCACTTCAATTATGTGGCTCTCGAGATCAGCTCGCAGATATTTTCACAAAGCCACCAGGAAAATCCGTTTTTGATTTTTAGAGACAACACTTGGGCATTATCAGTGCTGATGTTTGTAATTGTTGAGTTTAAGAGGGAGTGTTAAATATAATGTAACCTCAACAATCTCACTGTACACTGCCAGTTGTCGTGGCCAGATGTACTTTCGTTTTTTGATTTGCTTGAGCCTATTTAGCTCAGCTCTTTTCCTTTTTCTCAAGTACTCTTTTCCTCATATACTCAGTATACTGGATACTATTTTCTTCTCTTCTCTTTCTTGGTATTCTCTACTTCTCATTTTATCATGATTAATATGAAGAGTGAAACAATGCTTAGGCTGCCTCCAGGCGTAGTCTACCACACCTGTGAGGAGCTGGTCTCATTTTCATTTCTAAGTTGGTATCAGAGCTTTGGTATCAGTAGTCGTGTGTATTTGCATCAGTGTGGTTTGGTGGATTCAGAAGAATTTAGAGAAGTGTGAAGTTGGTATCAGAGCTTTGGTATCAGTAGTCGTGTGTATTTGCATCAATGTGGTTTGGTGGATTCGGATGAATTCAGAGAAGTGTGGAGAAGAGGCTTTGTCTTTACCGTCATTTTTCGAAGCGTTGGAGCCTGRACTGTTGGYTAGTGTCTCAGATCGCTAATTGTTKCCGCAAMRGAGCTACCTACGTGAAGTTGAAGTCTCCTTGCGAGAAGTTTTAGGTCTTCTTTCAACTACAGTGTCTTAATAATATTTTTTTGTTCAGTCTGTCGGTCTGCTCAACAATTTTGTTGTTGGTGTTCCTCATTTCGGACATACGACATTCCTAGAGGAGAAAAATGCTTTCGATTCGGGGAAGTGTCTCATCCTCAGAGATTTTGTTCTTCAATTGATGGGATTCTTGGTGTACACTTGAAGTCTTCCTACTGCCGACGGAAGTCTTCAATCTCAGTAGAATGCGACTACCTGGAGAAACATTTGGATTCCCTGTAGAACGCGTAGAAACATACCTTATGCAGATTGTCAATGAGGTATCGAATTGCATTCCTTAGTTTCGCCCAGAGGTGGGGAAGAAATATTTGAGCAGCCTGGTGGCCGTGGTGTGCCTTGGCTCGAATTCAATCCGGTAAATTGGCTGCGGTTCTGTCACTGGCCATGATGTTATTGGGTCGAATCGCGTGGAGCCGAGCACTTTTATGAAAATACCTTTTCAGACTCAAGAGTTCCTACGTACCATCTGTTATTTATCTATACTACCATCTGCTGAGTAGTGAAGTCTACGTGGAGGTATCGTGTCTTAGTGGAGGAGAGAGGTATCGTCCACTTCATCGTTGTTGCTTGTTCTGGAGGAGATCTCATCACTGGATTTCATCGATTCTTATGCAAGGAGTCCAACTGCGAGGAGAAGGGCAATCACTTGAATAATTTCTTGGAAAGATGTAATCTGAGATCGTTTTTTGTGTGTGTGAGAGTAGAGTTCAATTCGCGCACCAGTGGAGGAGACGTGATTTGTGGGTGAAGGGGATTTCCATCGGGAGAGAGTAGAGATTGACCATCAGTGAAGTATGTTTCTTGGAGGTCAAAGAAGGCGATTTGTTGCATCGACAACTGCTTTTGTTTTGTTTTTGCCTTCATCTCGTAGCAGGGTTGCGATGGATCAATATTGATCAATGATCCATCTCCCATTACTGTTAGACTCTGTCAGCGTGTAGAAACAAAAAATTGCAGAGAAAGGACTCTTTTGTTAGGCACTGTTGTCCACCAATTAGCTGTGAAAAGTGCACCTGTTGGGTGGAGAAGCCACACATGTTATTTACGGTTAGCTAAGGAGATGCACTCTTTACGATTGATGTAGAAACCTGAGATCTGGTGCATCCACTGCTGATCCGAGCCCTGAAGAGCTGTGTATCGACGTGTGCTATGCCGCCATTGTTGATGGAGTTTCCCATCTAGAGGAGTCGCCCATCTGGACGAAAATACTGCATGGAGAAGTCACGAGCTGCCAGTGTGCAAGAGAGGGTTCGACGCACTCTTTGTGTGTAAAGGTAGTGTAGTGTTGGACCATATCAATGAAGAATTTGATGAAATATATGAAATATGGATACCAAATTTTCCATTATTCTCAGTATAGATTATAGATTATGAACCTTGGGTAATTGAAATGAAAACATTACTATGGTTACTAGATTTATTGCATTATGATCAAGAAGGTTGTGTCAATTTATATGATAAGAGAAAAGGTGCAATAACATTAATGAAAACATTTTGTCTAGTATTTTGCATGAATTTGGTGAAATACCTAGTGTAAAAATATTTTGAGATATTCTCATCTAGGTGGGTATTGGTGGCCACCCACCTATTCCAATTGGCTCCTCGTGTCCTTTTTTGATTCAACACGTCTTTCTGTACTTATTTATAATTGTGAGTTCTACACTTTTGGGGTTGTATGAAGCCTCACACATTTTCCATGGGGATACGGGTGGCCTAATTCAATTGGCTTGTTTTGTATGTTTTCATGTTAGCACATCTTGTTGTACTTTCATGGTTGTTTTGGGGCCCTAAACCTTGTTTTCTGGGCTCGCCACAATCAAACTGTAGATGGAGTTAGAGTCTAACAAAGAAATGTGTAGTGCTATGAAAGACCTTTCCAATGGACTATCACACGCCTAAAACGGAGGTCGTATGCAAAAGCTACGACCCTAGGAAGTTGAGGTACCAAATTACATTAACTTACCCATAGGGTCCACATGACTTTTGGTGTTTCACTTTCTAGGGTTAGGTTTTTGGATGTCTAGGGTTTTGACATTCATGAGTAATATGAAAAGGGCCTCTGGAGCCTCATTGTAATCCATTCTTCTCAGATAGATGCGCGTAGCAACCACATCTCTTCTTAGAGATAACTACCACCATTCGAGCAAGTTTCAGTTCTACAGTTTTACTGTTTCAACCTATTTCATTACTTAATAAAAGATATTGTTCATTGGAGATTTGTGTTATTCTTCATATCTCTATGTTTATGGTATTCAGTTTGTTAATAAGTTCGTTACGCTCCTAAATCCGGATCAATGGTATCAGAGCGGTCTACTCTTCATTTATTTTTCTTCGTGCATGTCCCCGACAAGGTCTTGGTACAAGAAGTTGGGACTCAAACCAATCAAGCCATTCCTAGATCGGTCGCGCTGAGCCCGACAACAACCCATGGGAAATGAAAAGAAAGATGATGGAGCAAGATATCTTATTAAAATGTTGTTTGAGGAATCCATCACGCGACAAAGGAAAAAAAATGATGGACAAGTTCGCGCAGATCCCTTGACAGTTGCCCAGAGGAGAATCATCTTCATCAAGCGGCCATGCAACCCCCTTCAAGGTACAGGTAAATTTTGATATTCCATTATTTGAAGGACTGATAGATGCGGATGCTATAGATAAATAGTTGAATCTACTCGAAGGATATTTTTCGGTCCACAATTTTTTCGATAGGCAAAAGATCACTTTTTCACTCCTCAAGGTTGTTCCCCATGTTAAAGACTGGTGGGATACTTACTCTGAACAAAGGGTTGTGGAGGAATCTGCAATTTTTGTGGTGGCCCCTACATGGGATTCCTTCCGAGATGCCATTAAAGAAAAATACTACCTTGTTGGAAGCTACGAGGACCAATACACCAGACGGACTACCCTACGTCAAGAAAGGGACGAGACAATACCAGACTTCACCAACATTTTCCATACCCTACGCACCAAATTTGGTATCAAATATTTTGAGCATCATCTGGTGCTCAAATACCAAGGTTTTTTTCATAGATATATTCAAACATAAATGGAGTTCCTGGACATCGCCTCATTGGGCACGACTTATAGATATGTTGTCAAGATCGAGCATAAATTTAAGCAGAAACAAAGAGAGTTTGGATCTACAAACCCCTCTCAGCTGAAGCAGGGAAAAGGCAACCCCAACCCACACACCAAGGACAAACTCGAGATGGTTTCCCTTAGGACAATCCATCTAAGCTGCAACACAAGAAGGGAAATGAGAAGACGAAGAAGGACACGGGAAAATGCTGTGAGTACCATAAAATTCCTTGGCACAACACCGACGAATGTCGCTCCAAGAAGTCCCTTGTGGTTGAGTTGAAGGCTTCCGAGTCAGAGCTCGATTCTGATTTCGAGTCAAATCCTGAAGGAGGGAAGCATATTATCGATGATGAACCCAGTTCCACGGTCGCTACCACCAAAGTTTGGTCGAGTGAACCAGAAGAACCAAAAGAACCAGAGGAAGGGGAACACCTATTTCACTCGCATATGTGGGTCAAGGGGGCTCCGATTCATTTCATTGTCGACAACGGTAGTTAGAAGAACCTGATTTCAGGAGAGGTCATCAAGCACCTGAACTTGCCAATGATGCTGCACTCGCATCCGTACACCATCAGTTGGCTTCGTCAAGGAAGATATCTCTGTGTTGGCCAACAATGTCGTCTTCCCTATGACATCAAGCCTTTCAAAGATGAGGTACTATGTGATATTGCTCCCCTTCAAGTTTGTGATGTTATTTTAGGACAACCATATTTGTGGAAGCATCATGTTGTGTATGAGTCTAGACCCCGTAGTGTTATTATTACTTTGGGTAGACAATTGTACATGATCCCAAAGGTGGCACCACCTACTGCTATTTATTTAATCTCTGTTAAGAAATGTAGTAAGGTCATTTCATAGACTAAGAAGTTCATCTTCTTTGTGATCTATGCTCACAGTAAGCAGAAGGTCGTCGCCACATCCGTGGCCTCTACACAACGCCTCTCTTTGCAACAGAAGCAAGTGGATGGGATCGTGGAAGAATACAGACACATATTTGCCTCACCTACAGGGGTACCAACACACTACCAAGTCAAGCATCCAATTGATCTGACCTCCGGTGCACCTCTACCTAATGTACTAGTCTATCGACACTCGCTGATGGAGCATGACGAAATCAGGCGTCAGATCTAAGAGCTTCTTCAAGAGGTGCACATTAGACCCAAATCCTCCCCTTGCGGAAGCCTGATTGTACTGGTGCGGAAGAAGGACAAGACTTGGCGACTTTACATTGATTATAGAGCCTTAAACAAAATCACAGTCAGGAACTGCTACCCCATTCCCAGGATTGATGACCTTCTTGACCAACTCAAGGGGGAAAGTTATTCAACAATATTGACCTGAATTCTGGCTACCACCAGGTTCCCATCGAACCAACTGATGTCTAGAAAACAACCTTCAAGTCTAAAGAAGGTCTCTACGAATGGCTAGGCATGCCCTTTGGCTTAACAAATGCACCAACCACTTTCATAAGGTTGATGGACGATGTATTGAGACCCTTCACCAACTACTTTGTGGTAGTATATTTGGATGACATCCTCATCTTCTACAGAATGTCGGAGGAGAACATGTGGCATATTCAACAGGTTTTGAGCACTCTGCAATAATACAAGATTTATGCCAACTTGGAAGAATGATCTTTTGGCATGAACATGATCCAATACCTGGGCTACATTGTTGATGAGCATGGGGTACATGTTGATCCAGCTAATATCCAAGTCATCTGTGACTGGCCAGCCCCGACCACACTGACCGAGCTTCGGAGCTTCTTGGGACTAGCCAATTTCTATCGAAAGTTCGTTTTGGGATTCTCCCATATTGTATGGGCCCTTAGCCAGGTGACCAAGGGCGGTGGTAGCGCCAATTTCGTGTTGGGGAAGGAGAAACAACGAGAATTCGATGATCTGAAACATCATTTGTGCTCAACTCTAGTACTCTCCTTGTCCGATCTGCAACAAGCATTCGAGATTGAGACTGATGCATCTGACTATGTTGTGGGCTCAGTTCTCACTCAACACAGGCATTCAGTGGCATACCATAGTGAGACACTCTCTGATATTGTTCGAAAATAACCCACCTATGAAAAGGAAATGTGTTCCATTGTACAAGCCTATCGTTAATGGAAACATTATATTCTAGGGAAAGAGACGATCATACACACTGATCACAAGCCTCTGCAGTTCATACATACACAGGGGAAATTGTAGAATGACCGCTATCAGAAGTGGTCCACTTACCTGCAACCGTTCCATCTCAACATCAAGTATAAGACATGTATCTCCAATTGTGTCACTGACTACCTCAGTCGGCCTCCTGTGGCTGCACTCACCACTGTGCTCCATTCCCGTGGACATGAAACATCAGAGTGGCCCCAACTTTAATAGCAAGATCTGGACTTCACCACCACATATCAAATCTTGGGTACAGGTGCCACTGTCACTAATTTTCAGATTCAGGATGAAATCTTATGCCACCTGAGCCATCTCTTTGTCCCTACAAGTGAGCGTGCAAAGAGGATTTGGGAATCCCACTACAGTCAGGTGGTATGACATTTTTGCGTAGAGAAAACTGTGGTCATTCTTCATAAACATTTTTATTGGCCAAAACTTCGACAGGATGTTAGCAAGTATATCAAATCTTCCACTGTTTGGGCCATTTCCAAGCCAGCCATCAAGAAGCAAGGATTACACACCCCTCTTCCTATTCTCGAGAAGCCTTGGGAATCCATCTCCATGGATTACGTGTCTGGTTTGTCGTCCACCAAGCACGAAAATGACTACGTGTTTGTGGTCATTGATCAGTTTTCGAAGATGGCCATCCTCATAGCTTGTAAGAAGAATTTCACAGTGGTAGATACTGCCAATCTCTTCTTCGAACGAGTTTGAGTCCACTTTGGTATACCAGAGACCATCATATCTGACCGAGACAACAGGTTCCTCAACAAATTTTGGTCTAGTCTCTGATCTCTTTTGAACAAAAAGCTCACAAAATCCACTGCTTTCCACCCCCAAACCGATGACCAAACTAAGGTCGTCAATCGGATGATTGTGCAGATCCTGCACATGTACAATTCTAAGCATCCCCGTACATGGGACGAGAGTCTCCCATATGTCCAACACAACTACAACAAGGCTCTCCATAGCTCCACTGGACATAGCCCATTCCAGGTGGGTCTGGGATTCCAACCCTTGGGACCCATTGATGTTTCACTTCCTCTTTTCACTGCACAGACAGGTTTTTCCCCTGATCAGTCTACAATTGAAAAAGCCACCAAATTCATTGAGCGGATTTAGCACATCCACCAATAGGTTTAGGAGATTTTGCAGAAATCCAATGCTAAGTACAAGCAATGCCATGATTAACATAGGGTACCACACTAGTTTTAGGTTGGTGACAAAGTCTAGTTACATTTGTAGAAGGAGCGTCTCACCGGGCCCCATTGGAAGCTTCACCCACTTCATTATGAGACTTACACTATCACTAAGGCTATGGGTAGCAATGATTTTGAGCTCAACACTCCACCCTTCCTTGGTCTGCATCCATTATTTAATGTGGACCTCCTTCAGCCATATTTCCCACCATTATTGGACACCTTTGATATCGCCAAACAACTAACACCAACAGAGCTCAACATTGAATGCATGGAACAAGAATCCACCGATCATATAGTGGACACACAAGTCAAGGGCACTCACTAGCAGTGGATCCATATTTATCGGGTTGTCAAGGCAAGGAAATTACTACACCAAGGCAAGTGTCTCACTCGGGGCCAAATCCAACAGAAGTTTCCTCACCTGATGGGGGAACTCAACGGAATGGAGACCATTGCTTCCTAATGGGGGAGGATTTATCTAGGTGGATATTGGTGGCCACCCACCTATTCCAACTGGATCCTCATATACTTTTTTTATTCAACACGTCTTTTTGTACTTGTTTATAATTGTGAGTTCTACACTTCTGGGGTTGTTTGAAGCCTCACACATTCTCCAGGGGGATACAGGTGGCCTCTCTCCTAATCCAATTAACTTATTTTGTATGTTTTCATGTCAACACATCTTGTTGTACTTTTAGAGCTGTTTTGGGGCCCTAAACCTTGTTTTTTGGGCTCTCCACAGTCAAACTGTAGACGGAGTCATATTCTGATGACAAAATGTGTAGTTATCTGGAAGACCTTTCCAATGGGCTATCACGCGCCTAAAGCGGAGGTCGTATGCAAACGTTACGACCCTAGGAAGTTGAGTTGCCAAATTACACCAACTTACCCATAGGGCCCACATGACTTTTGGAATTTCACCTTCTAAGGTTAGGTTTTTGAATGTCTAGGGTTTTGGAATTCATGAGTAAGATGAAAAGGGCCTCTAGAGCCTCATTATAACCCATTATTCTTAGACGGATGCGCATAGCAGCCACATCTCTTCTCAGAGATAGCTACCACCATTCGAGCAAGTTTCAGTTATGCAGTTTTATAGTTTCAACCTATTTCATTATTTAATAGAAGATATTGTTCACTGGATATTTGTGTTATTCTTCCTATCTCTGTGTTTATGGTATTTAGTCTGTTAATCAGTTCATTCCTCTCCTAAATCCGGATCATATTGTTAAAATGAAGAAATGGAGTGAGAATGTTGAAGTTGATGAAGGTATTGTTGTTGAAAATGGTGATTGTGTTGACAGTCTCGTAACTCGAACAGAGACTGAAAATGACATTATTGAAGTTGAAATTATTAATGAAGAAAGTATGTCTGTAGCTTGACAGTAAAATAACATTTAGTGATTTGGTGAATTCAACTGAGATTCATAATGGAAATGAATGTATAACTGCTAATGGACCACTGGGTGAATCTTTGGTAAATTTAGTCAAATTTGATGAAAAATATTCATCTCATGAAGAGTGGTCAATTCTGTTGCATGAGAAACATATTATTGATTGTTGGAAGATTGGTTGTTGTCATTGATGTCAACCCTAGTCATGGGTTTTCAACCGCAAGATTGATGAAGGTATTTGGACATGAAGGAAAATGCACATGCAAATACAACACCCATGGATGGATAGTATACATCATGTTGTTTCCAGTGGTATGTGGCACGCCACGTGGATCCTCATGGTTGAGGATAAATAAATTTTTGAAGATGACAAAGTGAATTGAAGAAAGAAGTACATGTAGGCCCTGGAGATAATTAAAGAAAAGAATTAAAAAATAAGAAAGTGTGAGGTCGGACATAATGTTAAAAGGAAGTGACATAAATGGTATAAATAAACATCATTATACATTCATTTGATACAAGTTGAATTTCAGAGGAAATAAGAAGAAAAGAAGGCCGGATTTCAAGGGAGGATGAAGTCTTTTGGTGATGTGTTCTAAG
>ML861339.1:24822-35019 GCA_009831015.1 Picea engelmannii | reverse complement strand
TAAAACATCTTTCACTGGTTGAAAGATAAGCTTATAAACATAGTGACACTAAGTTTCTAGATTAAAACAAACCATTCCATATATATGTATTAATGCTTCAGATCCAACTATTAATGAAGCATGTAATGTAAAAAAAAGTTCATTAATCATTTGATTGTGTTTGTTAGTAGAAACTTATTATATGCACATATCAACAACAAATATAAACTTATTATATGCCCATACCAACAACAAATACACAAAGTTACTCTTCAAATCCAAAATAGAAGGACAAACATACTTGCGATCTCTTCAAATCCAAAGCAGAAGCCACATCTGACGGGAAAATTCATATTAGAGCCAGGTTTCGATCTTGGACCTGTGGATTGTTGTGTTCATGTATTGGTTCTATGGTGTAGTGGTTAGCACTTTGGACTTTGAATCCACCGACCTGGGTTCAAATCCCGATAGGACCTTTTCAGTAATTTTACCCAACCGACAATCTTTGATTATTTGCTAAATCCAAAATTTTCAAGAAGCAAAGCGATTTAGGGATAAACCATCCACTCACAAGGTTGTCCTCAGATCTCTTTAAATCCAAAAATTGAAGCCACATCTGACGAAGAAATTCATATCAGAGCCAGGTTTCGATCCTGGGACCTGTGGGTTATGGGCCCACCACGCTTCCGCTGCGCCACTCTGATGGCGGATGAAGAAAATCTACGATAAAAAGAAACTAAAGGGTATCGGTCATTTTTATTATGGTTAGTTAGGCAATGGAGAGTTGTATTCTTTTTCTTCAAGTTCATTTTTCGGCAACGAAACTCGACTTTTTATTACTCTTTCGCTTTCTGAACATTTGGAGTGATGGGAATCATCCATCCTGACAGTAATAATAATCCGAAAATTGAAATTGAAATTAGAAAAGGGTGAGAAATTGTATTTCTCCTTGGCGGTTACAGGTTTGTATCCATGACAATAATAATAATCCGCTAATTAAAATTGAAATTACAAATAATAGTTACAGTAACAACATTAAAAAGTATCAGGTTTGCATCTAGAAAATAAAAAGTATGTACATTCGATGTTTGGCTATATGTAATGTTAAATTAAATTATTATTACTATTATTAAAGTAAGCTTATTTTCTCTAATACTTCAACAAAAAGTAAGGATGAAGTAAAGCTTACAATACTAGTGTATGTGAATCATTGTATCATCCCTCCTAAGATATCTAAAAATAGTACATCTTCAAAACCACATGGTTAAGAACCCTTGGACTTATATGGGAAGCTATTCCAAGTTGTTTAGTGAAATTGGATGTTATTATCTATCATATTTTTGGCCTTTAATCTAGTGATAGAAAGTAGTGATACTCGGCTACTGTGTAGAAAAATTTATTTTTACGAAAAAATTGCTTTTATATTTATTTTTTATTTGCAATATAATTAATGTAAATACAAAATTATTTTTAATTTCTATTTATTACTTTCATATTTTTATATAAAATTAATTTTATATTTTATATAAAAATTAACTATTTCACAAAGAAAATCAAAGTTTTATTTCTTACATTTACTCATTGTTTTAGGTATTAAATGTTTATTTTTTTATAGGTTTAAACATTGTTTTGTTTTAGGTATGTTTTCAAACAATTTTGAACTTTCTCTCTAAGAAATAATTTTATAAAAAATTGAAAAAATTATAACTATGTTTAGATGTTTTTTTAAAAATTAATTTGACTTTATTTATTATTTCATTATTATTATTATTTTGTTTGAAGTCTTTATGAGAATTGAACCTTGTCTAAAGGTGAAAAACTCATCGCTTTCCACCATTTGATCCAACCCCTTTGGACTAGTTTGTTATTATTATTATTATTAATTAAACAAACTTTACTTTAAAGCACCTAACTACTCTCCATGCAAGAAAAAATAACACAAAAAAGTGATAAAATATAAGAATATAAACATTACTTGAACATTTCTAAAATTTCACTTTGTAACATTTTAAAATGTTTAAAAATTACATTTTTTAATATATAAAAAAAACAAAATATATTCTATATTAATGTTAAAGTTTGCAAAATGTTGTTTTTTAAAATTGTTTAAAAAAATGTTAATAAGTTAATTAATATTAATTATAAATCTTAAATATGGAAATGAAAAAAAAGATTCCAAAGTTGTTAGTAATCGTACAAATTTCATCAAACCCTTAAATGTCAAGGTACCTTATGGGTTTTTAAATTTAGTATTTGGTTTTAAAATAAAAAATGTATTTTTGTGTATGACAATATTTTTAAGGTCATCAAAATCTTTGACATTTTTTTCTCTCCATCTTAAATTAATTTATCAAGAAGAAAAAATAATTGAAAAATACAGGAACTCATCATTAGAGTTTTAATCCCTCTTTTATCAAAAAGAGAGTGGTTTCTCTAAAAGAAAAAATAAAAGTGGTTGTAGGGTTTTTATCTATAGTCAATTTTAGATTTTTATGGATGGAATTTTGGGGATTTTGATAAACTTGTGCAAGAGAAGATGTGCTAAAAGCATCTTAAAACTGAAAAAAACAGTGACACACTCATAATACATAAAATGTTTAAGTAAACAAACTTCAGGTTATTCTTTTTTTTATGATTGTATTGAGCAATCATTCATAATACATTATTTAGGTATTTGCAACACCAATTAACCCTAGATGGGATCACTAGGATTAGATTACAACCTTAATCCCTTAACCATAATTAGATCATAATGGGGAGAAACAATTGGACAAAAAAGACACATAAAAGCATACCACAAAATCCTTATCCAATAGTATGTGTCTTCATACCCCCTCATGACCAAATGCACAATTGATCCGGATTTTATGAGCAAAACAAAATGAATACAGATTATTAACAGGTGCTTAACACAAAATAACAGAGATATAGTAAAACCGGTTTTCTATTCAATAACGAAATAAGTTGAAACTATAAAATGCAGCAGAAACAAGCTTGCTGGAATGGTGACTGCTTATCTCTGAGAACAGATGTGACGACTGCGCGCATTCACAAGAAGAAAATTACAATGAGGCTCTAAAGGCCTTTTTACAATAAACAAAATTTCCAAAAACCTTAGACATCCAAAAACCTAACCCTAGGAGATGAAGCGCCAAAAGTCATGTGGGCCCCGTTTGGGTAAGTTAGTACATCAACTTCCCAGGGTCGTAACTTTTGCATATGATCTATGTTTTAGGCGTGTGATAGCCCATTGGAAAGGTATCATCGAGAAGATTCATTTTGGGGGCTCAATGATTCATTTTTCTATCATTGAGGAACTCGATCCTAAAAAACCTTCATTTAGGCCCTCAAAATGGCCTCGAAAGTTAAAACTGCTAAAAATAGTAAATTGCCAAAATTGTCAGAAAACTGTTTTGAGCCAGTTGGAAAAGGTGGGTGGCCACCGATATCCATCTGGATCAATCCTCCCTCCTTAGGAAGCAATGGTCTCCATTGCGTTGAGGTCCCCCATCAAATGACGAAATTTCTGCTGAATTTGGCCCCGAGTGAGCCACTTGCCTTGGTGCAGGAGCTACCCTGCTTTGACGACTCGATAAAGTTGGATCCTTTGTTGTTGAGTGCCCTTGATCTGTGTGTCCACAATATGATCATTGCATGCATGTTGTATGCAGTTAGGGTTGATCTCTCTTGGTGTCAGTTGTTCTGCTACTTCTGAGGTGTCCAATAATGGTGGGAAATAAGGGCGAAGGAGATCCACGTTGAACACTGGGTGCAGGCCAAGGAATAGAGGAATGTTGAGCTCAAAATCATTATCCCCCATGGCTTTGGTGATAGTGTACGACCCATAACGGAGTGGGAGAAGCTTCTGATGGGGTCCTGTAAGGCGTTCTTTCTGCAAGTGCAATCAAACTTTGTCGCCCACCTGAAACTTATGTGGCACCCGATGTTGATCATGGCATTGTTTGTGCTTGTCATTAGACTTCTATAGGATATCCTGAACCTGTTGGCGAATGTGTTGGATCCTTTCAATGAACCGGGTGGTTTTGTCAGCTTCAGTTGGAGCAGGAGATGAGTTGGTCGAGGTGACCGCAAGGGTAAGTGCAACATCTATGGGACCCAATGGTTGGAATCCCAACCTCACCTGAAAGGGGTTGTGGTCGGTTGAGCTATGAAGGTCTTGGTTGTAGCTATGCTGGACATAGGGAAGGCTCTCATCCCATGTGTGAGGGTGCTTTGAATTATACATGCGAAGGATATGCACAATCATTCGATTTACAACCTCGGTTTGGCCATCTGTCTGGGGGTGGAAGGTCATGGATTTGGTGAGCTTGGTGTCCAGCAGTGACCAGAGGCTTGACCAGAATGTGCTGAGAAATCGACTATCCTGATTGAGACAATGGTTTGTGGGATTCCAAAATGTACCTAGATGGGTTCAACGAAGATCTTGACAGTGGCCTCTGTTGTGATGCTCTTCTTGCAGGAAACCAGAATCGCCATCTTAGAAAAGCGATCAACAACCACAAAAACATAGTCATTTCCCCGCCTGGTGGACGAGAAGCCCGGCATGTAGTCCATTGAGATGGATTCCCATGGCCTGTCAGGAGTAGGAAGAGGGGTGTACATGCCCTATTTCTTAGTGGTCAGTTTGGAAATAGTGCAACAGTGCAGGACTTGATATACTTGCTGACCTCCTGTCGAAGTTTCATCCAGTAGAAATGTTTCTGTAGCATCGTCAGTGTCTTTTAGACGCCGAAGTGTCCTGCCACCTGACTGTAGTGGGATTCCCAGATCAGCTTCACTTGCTCACTTGATGGAACACCGATATGTCCCAAACGACACAACAACCCATCCTGAAGATGGAAATTATCGACAACTGCATTTGCACCCAACATTTGGTAAGTGGTTGCGAAGTCAGGGTCTGTCTCATAGAGTTGGGGCCATCTAGATGTCTCATGGCCACAAGAGTCTAGCACCGTGGTGAGTGTCGTGACTAGCGGTCTGCTGAGGAAATCAACGACACAATTGGTGCTTCCTGTTTTATACTTGATGTTGAGGTGGAATTGTTGCAAGTATGTGGACCACTTTTGATGGCGGTCATTCTGCAATTTTCCCTGTGTCTGCATGAACTGTAGTGGATTATGATCAGTGTGGATGACTGTCTCCTTCCCAAGAATGTAATGTCTCCATTGGCGGCAGGCTTGTACAATGGAGTACATTTCTTTGTCGTAAGTAGGGTACTTACAGACAATATCTGACAGTGTCTCACTATGATAGGCCACGGGGTGGTCATGTTAAGTGAGAATGGAACCCACAACATAGTCTAAAGCATCTATCTCGATTTCAAAGGGATGTTGCAGGTCTGGTAGTGAAAGTACTGGGGCTGAGCACAAGCATTGCTTCAAATCATCTAACGCTTGTTGTTGGGACCGGCCCCACGCAAATTTCACCTTACCACCACCCATGTTTATTTGGCTGAGGGCCCATGCAATATGGGAGAATCCCAACACAAACCTGCAGTAGAAATTGACAAGGCCTAAGAAGATCTGAAGCCCAGTGAGTGTTGTTGGGGCTGGCTAGTCACGAATGAATTGGATCTTGGCTGGATCCACATGTACGCCATTCTGATCAATGATGTAGCCCAGGTAATGGACCTTGTCCATGCCGAAGGAGATTTTTTCCAAGTTTGTGTATAGCTTGTGTTGCCGCAGGGTGTGTAGAACCTATTGAATATGCTGCAAGTGTTCGGCCCAAGTCTTGTTGTAAATTAGAATGTCATCCAGATACACCACTACAAAAGTATTGGTGAATGGTCGCAGGATATCGTGCATCATCCTCATGAAAGTGGCTGGAGCATTTGTCAAACCAAAAGGCATGACCAACCATTCAAAAAGGCCTTCCTTTGACTTGAAGGTGGTCTTCCATACATCTGTATGTTCTATCGGGACCTGGTGGTAGCTATACTTCAGATCAATCTTACTGAAGTGTTTTTCCCCCGTGAGTTGATCAAGGAGGTCATCGATTCGGGGAATCGCGTACTAGTTTCTGACTGTGATTTTATTTAGAGCTTGATAATCAATACAGAGTCACCATGTTCCATCTTTCTTCTATACCAGTACGATTGGGATCCCGCAAGGTGATGAACTGGGACAAATGCGCCCCTTATGGTGAAGTTCTTGGATCTGTCGCTTGATCTCCTCATTCTCTAACAAAGAGCGACGATAGACTGGCCCATTGGGCAGCGATGCATCAAGGTTCAGATTGATGTGGTGCTTGACCTGGAAGTGAATAGGTACCCCTATAGGTGAGGAGAAGATATCTTAGTATTCTTCCACGACCTTATCTACTTGCTTCTGTTGTGTGGAGAGGTCAGTTGCAGAGACCCTAGATGTGGCTTTGATTTTCTCTTATTCTGAGAGTGAATCACGAAGAAGACAAACTTCCCCATCTGAGAGATGACCTTCCTGCATTGCTTAGCAGAGATCAAGGAAATATCACTAGGTGGGACTGCCTCTGGTATCCTGTACAATCTCCTGTTCAAAGTAATAATAACACTACGAGGCCTAGACTCATATACAACATGACATTTCCATAAATAAGGTTGGACCAAAAGAACATCACAAACTTCAAGAGGAGAAACATCACATAATACCTCATCTTTGAAAGGCTTGATGCCATACGACAATCGACATTGTTGGTTGATGTGGAGATCGCTTCCTTGGCGGAGCCATCCGATGGTGTAGGGTTGTGGGTGCGACATTGTTGGCAGGGCGAGCCGCTTGACGACCTCTGCTGAGATGAGGTTCTTCTAGCTACCACTATCAATGATGAAGTGCAACGGGGTTCCTTTTACCCACATCTGTGAATGGAAGAGGAGCTCTCCTTCTTCTAGCTCGTCTGGTTCACCAGGTTGGAGCTTGGTGGTAGAAACGGTGGCATTGGGTTCCGCATCAATGATCCGTCTTCCCCTTTCTAGTTCTGACTCAAAGTCAAAATCCACATCTGATTCAGAGGTTTTCACTTTGGCCACCAACGACTGCTTTGAGCGGAAATCAACAGTGTTATGCCAAGGGCTCTTATGGAAGTCACACCACTTCCCAGTATCTTTCTTTGTCTTTTCGATGTCCTTCTTTGCTTGTGGCTTAGACTGGTTGTCCTGATACTATCCATATTTTATCTATCCTTTGTTCTGTGGGTTGGGGTCGCCCTTTCCCGACTTTTGTTGTGAGGGGTTCCCAGGCCCAAATTGTCGCGTCTTTTGTTTGAGCTTCTGCTTGATTTTGACGGCATATCGATAGGCCGCGCCCACGGATGAGATGTCCAAAAATTCCATTTCGGTCTGGATGTATCTATGCAGAGCACCACGATACTTGAGCACTAGATGTTACTCTGAATCTTTGATACCTAGCTTGGTGCACAAGGTATGGAAGATATTTGTGAAATCTGACACTGCTTAGTCTCTTTCTTGCTACAGTATGGTCCATTTCGTATACTGGTCGTCATAACTTCCGACAGGGTAGTATTGTTCCTTAATAACATCCCTGAAGGATTCCCAGGTGGTCATGACTGAAAATAATGAGGTTTCCTCTGTTTCCTTTTGCTCACAGAAAGTTTCCCACCAATCTTTGACATGGGCAACAACTTTGAGGAGCGCAAAACTAATCTTTTCTCTATTCGGAAAGTTATGGACAGAAAAATACCCTTCTAGTAGATTCAACCACTTTTCTACAACATCTGTGTCTATATGACCTTCAAATATAGGAATATCGAAGTTTATTTTTACCTTGAAGGGGGTGGTGCCTCCGTTCAAAGAAGATGCATTGCCTGTTGGTAGCTGTCGAAGGATTTGCGTGAAACTATCCATCATCTCGTTCCTTTGTTGCGTGAGGGATTCCTCAATCAACAGTTTGAAAGGATCTCATGTCCTGTCATCTTTCTTTTCTCCTGCCGTGAGAGGTCTCTTGGGCGTGCGAGAGCTTCTGTCCTCAAGAGAAACAAGCTTGAGACCCAACTCTTTGTACTCGACCTCGTTGGGGACATGCATTAAGACAACAAGGAGCAGACCGCTCTGATATCACTAATCTGGATTTTATGAGAAGAACTAAATGAATACAAATTATTAACAGGTGCTTAACACAAAATAACAAAGATACAATAAAATTGGTTTTCTATTCAATAACGAAATAAGCTGAAACTGTAAAATGCAGCGGAAACAAGCTTACTGGAATGGTGACGGCTTATCTCTGAGAATAGATGTGACAGTTGCATGCATTTGCAAGAAGAAAATTACAATGAGGCTCTGAAGGCCTTTTTACAATAAACAAGAATGCCAAAAACCCTAGACATCCAAAAACCTAACCCTAGGAGATGAAGCACCAAAATTCATGTGGGCCCCGTTTGGGTAAGCTAGTACATCAACTTCTCGGAGTCGTAACTTTTGCATATGATCTTCGTTTTAGGTGTGTGATAGACCGTTGGAAAGGTATCATCGAGGATATTAATTTTGGGGGCTCAATCATGCCTTTGGCTATCATTGAGGAACTTGATCCTGAAAAACCTTCATTTAGGCCCTCAAAATGGCCCTGGAAGTTAAAACTGCTAAAAATAGTAAATTGCCAAAATTGTCAGAAAATTGTTTTAAGCCAGTTGGAAAAGGTGGGTGGCCACCGATATCCATCTGGATTAACAATCTCCCTACAAATAATTCAAGACTTATCCAACAATCTCCCACTTGTTGAATACTTTACAATAAAGGGGGTAGGGCATTTATAAATTCAGATGATAAAGGAATTTATGCCCATTGATTTCCTACACTAAGAGACTTTGTTAATATGTTTGCAACATTCTCCAAGGCATCAACCTTCTCCAACAAGACCATTTTTCGTTCAAGCATGTCTCTAACAAAATGGTATTGCACATCAATGTGCTTTTTCTTAGCACGATAAGTCGGGTTCTTTGCTAGGAAGATTTCACTTTGAAAGTTACATTATATCCTTATAGATTCTGTAAAAAACTAATACCTAAACACAATCTCTACAATTGTACAACTAGGCTTTCTCACATGAGTGGTTTCCATTTACTCAAGTTCTATAGTTGAAAGTGCAACTACAACCTACCTCTTACTCATCCAAATAGGTTAAACATATAACCACTCGTAGATCTTCTGTAATCAAGATTTTAAACCCAATATGCATCAACAAAACCTTGTACATCTATAACTATGTATGGTCAAGGTCTCCTTGGTAGCATATTGCATAATTTGAAGTGCCATGCAAATATATGAAGACCCTTAAAAGTTAGACTACACCAAATGTGTCGAGATGTATAGTTTATATCTATAAAGAATACACCTTAAAGAGGATATTTAGATATTTGTGTGAAATTTCAAATTATGCAATCTACTACTATAGAAGAGCTGGAACAAAGAGAGTCACTGATTTATAGGGTTTTGTCGATGCAGACTAGGTTGAATATTTTTACTGTAGAAGATCTACAAGTGGTTGTATTTAACCTATTTGATAGAGAAATTAGTTAGATGACTAAGACGTAGGTTTTAGTTGCCCTCTTAATTGTAGAAGATGAGCACATATCAACCACTCATGCTTTAGGAAGGACGATGTATGGTTGTAGAGATTTTTTTCAAGTATTGGTTTTGCATAGAAAGTTGTAAGAATAGATTGTGATAGTATGAGTACAATCTTTTTGACCAAAAACCTTACCTATGATGCTAAGATGAAGCATATTTAAGTGCAATACAATTTTATTAGAGATATGGTTGAAGACAAGAAGTTGTTGTTGGAGAAATTTGACACCTTGAAAAATGTTGCAAATTCATTAATGACATCCGTGAGCACTATGAATTTCTTATGGTGCACAAAATCATTGGGCTTGGTTACCCCAAGTAGTCGAGTTTGTGACTATTTGGGTGCCATTGCATTGTATTCAACAAGTGGGAGATTGTTGGATTTGTAGTATTCTTTGTAGGTATAAACTATACATCTTGACATATTTAACCATTATAGGTGTTTTATGGGGTTTTTGGATGGTTTTATACCCATTGTGATCTAATCTTGTTTAAGGATTAGGGTTGTAATCTACTCATGGTTAGTGAATTAGGGTTGATAATGTTGTGGAATACCTTAATATCGTATTGTGAATGGTTAAGTAAATTTAATGAGATACAAAGGTGTGCCTCTAAGTTAGTCTGATTTTCTTAGTTAA
>ML861339.1:10803-21892 GCA_009831015.1 Picea engelmannii | reverse complement strand
AAACAAAAATAAAAGAATCATTTATGACTTCTTGGACATAGAAATGATAAATTTTTTTGTTTTGTGTGAATAAATTGTCCACAGAAGCCTGAAGAGATCCACGTTGTATCCCCCATACAAAATTATTGCCAAAGGAGGTTATTGCTTGTTGATGAAGTCACTATCTTGCCACCTTTTGCCTAAACACCCTTCAATAAATGAAAACAATGATTGGTAGTAAACTTGCAAAGACAAAGACCCAACAATCCAGTTCGTCAACGTTTGTCAAAACAACGATGGAGATAAAGTATGCTTGAAAATAAATGTAAATTTATTGAGCCACTATGTCCAAAGTTTGAAAATAAATGTCAATCTAGATGTTTGGGAACACTCGAGGGTGGTTGAATCTCTGCAGAAAATGAGCAGAACAATGATAGTGGCAACAACAAGTTCTCTTGACTTATTGCATGAATAGACCAGTGTGTTGGCGCCAAGTCATCATTTCCAGGTCTCATGACTTTAATCTTCATCTCCTTTCTTTCTTATCCCTTAAGTTTAAAATGTCTAAATTCAACGTAACATAACATTTTATGTATACTCACAATGTCTTTGTAGCATTATTTCTATGTTTTTCTTAAGGAACTTTTGTATGCAAATATTCCAGTTTATTTCTATGTTTTGCTTAAGGAATGTTTATTTCTTTCCAGTTTCTATGAAGCTATTCTTTAAGGGAAGATTTTTTAATTGCTTAAAATTAAATTGTTTAAAATTATTATATGAAGAACTTTACCATTCAATCTCTACTAATATCTTGAAATGAATCATAGATACAAATACACTTAAAATCTATATTTAAGTAGTTAGGGTCGTTACCTTGAGAAAAATTGGTCAAGGAAGACTCAATCCTGGTAGGTCTCCTTAGCACCGGTCTTCATCTTCTCATCCTTAGCTCTTGATAGTGTACCATTCAGTTTACTTTTCAGTTGCAAGTCTCAATATTTCACAAAACAGTCCAAAAAATTATTCAGATCAAATGCATGCATGGATACTCCCCCACATTTTGATGCACCCCTTGAAAAGCCACTACTCTCCCTAAAAAATTAATCAGAGTAACTGCTTGTTTTCTTGTTATGTAAAACTAAATTGATTCATGAAAAAAATATCTGCTATAAACATTTAACACTCTATGGCTTCTATTAGTTGTCTAGAGAAAGCAAAATGTTGAGAGAAATTTCAAAACAAGGCTAGATTATGAATGGATTATTGTTCTAAAAGGACCTTCTTTCGATGATTACTTACATCTCCCCATTGGGGTAATGCTACAAATCCGAAGGATTTCTGGCGAAACCCATTGTAAAACCAACAACTCATTTTTGGTAGCAAAAAAAAGTTCCAAGAGGAAAGCACAATAGGGATGGTATTCCTCTTAAGAGGAATTTTGTAAGCTGGATTTTAATACAAAAAATCTCCAAGAAAGGGAAAATGTACTTACATGGAGAATAGATGGTTCAAGGGGAGGGCATTTGACAGGTTGATCCTTGTCCGGGGGTTCTAGTAGATGTTCTACAGGCTTGAATTCCTCTATAGGTTCAACTCCATGGTTATCTGCCAAAGTGGTCGGTGAGTCCTTTCCAGATGGGGTACCTTCCCGCTCATCCTACAACCAAATCTCACAAATTAAAAACAATAAAAAGAACAAAAAAAAATCAAAACACTACTCTCCATCCTAGGTATTGTTGCACAGAAAATTTTAGGAATTAATATTTGTTGTTTAGCTATTTTTTCCAAAATTTAAAAAAAAAAGGTTCTGAATTCAAATGAAAACCGACCCAAACTACTATACCATAGAATACAAATATTTTACTCCAATAAACACCAATTTTTACTATAAAGAGATACAAAATACTAGGTAATTGAGAAACATTTAGATCATTTTTGCCATCATAAAGATTATCTATACAGGTTCTTTAAAAAGGTTTCCACTGTTGAAAGGCCATAATCTTGGCACTATTGTGACTCCTATGATTTAAACTAGTGACCTGCACTGAACCTAAACCCTTTTTCATCAGAAAATTTTGCTATCCCAGTCGTCTCATCTAAAACAAAACCATAAATTCTGATGTAAAAAATTAGGGAAAAAATAACACCACATAAAATATTGTCTTAGACCGCTTGTGTTTAAGGCTTGGTTTGTCATTCATGGAAATTGAACCACTGACCTCCCCTAAACGAGAAAACAAAAACCTATTTTTTCAGAAGAATAAAAGTTTTCAAATAGAAATAAATTTGATTGAAAAAGGATAAGGATATAGATCCACACTCATGGATAAGGGCGTCCATGACAAATCCCCATGCCCAGTAACAAAGAAAAAATTTGCAGATTCGAAAGAAAAAACAAGAAAAATCACCATTTCCTCAAAAACCCAAATGCATATACTTTTTTGGTACGTAAAAAGAAAATGACAAAGTTGACATGGTAGCGTATAATTGAGGCCCGAGGAACATTGGAATAAAAAACCTATTTGTATCGGTCAATCTAAATTCAAGGAAGGAAACCTTTGTGATTAGGAATGGGAAACCAAAGCATTTTTTGCAGTGCATATGCATATATAGAGTTGTGGTGGAAATTTTCAATTATATTGAATCCAACGTTAACATAATATTATATAGAAAGTTTATATTAATATCCCCCAACGAGTAGGTAGTTATTGCCTACTCAAAATATCGAAATATTGTTTACAGATGGCGAGTAGGCAATTATTGTCGTAGACTCTCAGACATATCGACAAGTGAAATTCTTTGTCGAAATGACATTTAGTGTAATCCTAAGCGTAAAGAAACCCCTTCATACACAAACCAAAAAAAATCCCAACATATATATTGTGATGATAATCTTGATAAGGAGATAATAAGTCAGTTGGGAATGGGCTTCTATCCTCCTTGAGATGCTATACAATTCAAAGTAATTTTCATTATTGGATGGTAAATAATAATAATAACCGTGTGTCAATGCTTTGTCTAGTGCACCCATACTTTCTAATGTAATCCATGATGCCTCAAACATTAAATTATTTGGGCCTTAGTAACCAGTGGTTGGCTTGCTGTTGCATCTCGTAATATTGTGCCCATGAGATTGTAATATGTTTTTTTATCAGTCGTCCAAACGGTTGCCAACGATGAGCATGTGAATCAAATAACATAACTTCTTAGTTCTACACAACCTAGCACAATATGTTCATTAAACACAAACCCTAAAACAACTTAATTAGCCTTTCAATATACTTCTCAGATCTAGACAACCTAACAAAATATCTTCATTAAATGCAAACCCTGCTACAACTCAATTAGCCATTCAAGATTAACCTAATTGGAATACCATTCTACTATATCCATCCAACATCAAAATAACAAGACCGTGGTAGTGAAATAGCAACATAGCTTTTCAATTCTACACAACAACCTGAAACATGTTGTTCATCAAATAGATGCCCCACCAAGATAATAAAACAAAATACAATTTCCCTCTACTTAAAAACATAAACGATTGTAAAGTAACACAAAATCAAAACCCTCAAATAGAAGTGATGCAAATTTTAACCTGATACAACCACTTTAATAAATAGTAAAACCTTGGGAGACATTAATAATATGATGTTAAAATATATTTACAGAATTCAAAGTAGAGCTTTAAGGTTTGTGCACATCTCTAATTCCAAACACTAGAGATATAAACTAAAACTATGTCAATATTAATCTACGACTCACCTCGAAAGATGGCCAATGATTCGCAGACCCATTGAGTCTGAGGGATGCTATACATTGGGAGACAAAAGGAGTCTTTAAATTGCCTAAGAAAAAAATTATGAATAAAATCTCTCAAATTCGAGCTCCTCCTGTGAAGAACATTCAGTCAACATTGCAGGAATTCTACAAATATTGTACAGGGGTTTGGAACAAAAAAATTACATTAAATGGATACCCTACACGAAACTTCTTTACAATCAAGATTCCATTGTTTGAAAACCCCTGCAATTGATTTCATATTGAAATGGAAAATCAATGGCAAGTGGCAGATGCATCATCGTCTCCGTCTTTGTCTCCCCCTCTGTCTCCTTCTCCATCTTTGTCCCCAACGATCTTTTCAGAACAAACCTCGACAACATCTTCATTTGATACAACATTATCCATTGCATGGAAATTAGTTTTGTTGTTAACACAATTATTGTTGTTAGTATTGTTATGAGGGTTAGCAGCACCACACTCTAGATGCTGTAAACACCGCCTCAGGTCCTGCGTTCCCTGCTCCATAAAAAATAGTCGTTCCTTCAACGTGAGGTTCTCTTCTTCCAGGCAGGCTAGCTGGATTTCTTGGTCAATAACCCTAGTTTCTAGCGGATTCTAACCATCGAGCATGGGCGATGACATGTAGGGGTCAAGTACTCATTACGTCCCTGCAATAAATGAATAGAGTTGGAAAAATCAATAAGAGATATTGTTTATGCGTGCAACAATTAATGGAGTCTCAGTAGAGTGAGTCGTCCTTCAATTTGTTGAGGACCAAGTGTCCACATGCTAGTCCCAATGTTCACCGAGGCTGAGCGGTGTTATAGAGGTAACTTGCAGGATTTGACGTGAAGTCGATTTCACACTATATCAAAAGAAATCGACATTAATTTTCCAGAAGACATGATCATTGTGCATGAGAATGGCGTTGAGATGTGAGCCATAATTTAATTGCACTAATAAGTATTAAACTAAATGAGAATAGATCATGGCAATTGGAGCAGGTTCTCCCATACCTTGAAAGATCTATGGCGATTCTATTGTGATATGTGGTAGTTGACAGGGGCATTGAAAATTTCTAGGCTACCAAAATGCATCGAATTATTTCCCACTCAACCTTCGATACTGGTAATTGACAGGTGCCTTGAGAATTTCAAGGCCACCGAAATTCATCAAATTATTACCCAACTTGTGACTCTCACAAACAGAGAGGAGGGAAGCACAGGGTGAGTGCTATATTGATCAACAAAAGGAAGTAAAATTATCGAGACTACAAGGTACAACAAGGTGAGTTTTAGTTTACAACGAAATGCATTTTCCATGTCGAGGCGAGACGAGTATCCCTGTATTTTTTCATTACCACTCCGTGCTAGTATAATCAACCAATCTTGTATACTAACCCAGGAACAAAGCTCCTCTGTTTTAAATGATCATTCACGCTCCCTTCAATTTTAATTTCGAAACTTTTTGGAAAGCTACAAAAAAAATTCTGAGAATGTTTTTTCTTTTTCTAAATATAGTAAAATACGACATACTTTCTAACTTTTTGTATGTTTCAATCATTACAGAAATGGATGGGAACAAAATCACTCAAGCTCGAAGTGTTGGAGATAAAATTATGGAGTTTATGGATATAGAAATATCTCGACTTTTAGTGACCATTCTATATATCAGACGATTAACAATATTGTAAATGGGATGACACAACCACAGTACGAGATAAAACTGATGAAAGCAAGATAAATACAAGAAGTTACATGTCATTATATATTTTAGATAAGGAAGTGGACAGTAGTGCGTTTGGAATAATTTTTAGCCCACTGTGGAGCCTCTAGACGCTTAGATTTCCACTGATAATTAATGGAGCTTAGAAAATTGATTAGAAATGTGTGCAATAAAGAATTGTTCACTCGAACGTGCCCATCAGTGGGAGTACGTGCCTAATGTAATATTGAATCAAATTTATTTAATTTATTTAATAAAGAATCGTTCGCTCCAGATGTTGTAAACAACGCCTCAGGCATTTCCCGCTCCATAAAAAACAATCGTTCCTTCAACCTGAGGTTCTCTTCTTCCAGGCGGGCTAGCTAGATTTCCTGGTCAATAACCCTTTGTAATTAATGTAATTAATCAAGATAGTCCAGAGGATGATCAATTATAATGTGATTAATCAAGACAGTCAAGAGGATGATAAATTGAAGCTTGATTTATGTCTAGTTAGTACTATTTAACACTGGCAATGTACCCAATTCCATGAGGATTTAGTTCCATTCAGCTTAAGGTTCATTATACATTTTGAATAACAAACAACCCTCAATTATTATCTTTTGACAAAAAAAATTCATTCATTACTTGTGCATTTAGTTGTATTAAGTTTCATTGTTCAATATGTATTTCCCAACTAACTCGATAGGGAGTGTGTTGCCATGCAACCTTTGTTTATTTAACGTGATATATATATTCATTTCACCTACATATTATATTAAATTTGCAAGTTGGTTTTATGTAGAGAGTGTTGAGTGTGATATGGTTGGTTAATCAAGTCATATTATTTTATGTTTTATAGGTATTTTTATTTACTAAGTATTACATTCTTTTGTCAATTTTTTTTTAGGTATTTCACTTAGTTTTAATATATAATTAGTTGTTTTTCAAGATGATTTTTTTTTTTTTTTTAATTTATAAAGGTTATAAGTGACATAGAGCTCCTTAATATTCACTTTCTTGTAGAGATCCTTAAAACCACAATACTTATATTGAAAAACATTATAAAATATAAGATTTTTAATCTTCTTTCTTATCAAATTATTAATTAAAAAACTTAAACTCAACATATTAAAACCCATTTACCTTACCTCCTTCACATGTTTATCATTATGCCTACCATCCAAATAACCCATATGTAAATATAGGAGATCCCCTTCTAAATAGATATCCCATGTTGATTATGTAATTTCTACTACCAACTATTAAGGTCAAGACAACCACCACACATCTTAAGTCAAGACAACCACCACACATCCTATAAATAAGCAATCATGATCATGTAATCTGATCAATCTAAGGATGCAAATTTTATTTATTTCCTCTCATCACTTGTTGAGATGATCATGCATTCAACACTCCCTTTGTAAGTTTAAGTTTGTATGTGCACATGTTTGTCTCTACATGATGTTTTTGGAGTTTAAATGCAAATGCTCCTCGTTTTTTGTAAATAGAACAAGGAGCATTTGTATTTAAACAAATGCTTTATGACGTAATGAGTGTTAGTGCATGCTTCTTTAAGATAATCATAATTATATTTAAAGTTTTCATCAACAAATCCTTAGAAGTGTATATTTGGACAATAAGGGTTTTCTACGGATATCTATATAAACATCTAGTGAATTTGTGATGCATCTTATATAGATGTTGCCTGATATGGACCTTTAAATCCGTAGAAATGATAAATTCTTCCAATAAATCCTGGAGACTCTATGGGAACATCATCTCAAAGGTTAAAATGAGGGTAGAACCAAAAGCACTGAGAATTGTGAGAGCCTTGCAACCTCGTACAAATCTCTTTCACAATTGAGCCTTCCTCAAACTCAAAAGGTATTATAGAAAGTTTGCCTCAATTACCTATGAAAATGTTGAAAAAAAACACTATATTTGTTTTAGACACAAGAATATGAAGACATCTTTGACTGGTTGAAAGATAAGCTTATAAAACAATGACACTAAGATTCTAAATTAGAACAAACCATTCCATGTATGTGTATTAATGCTTCATATCCAACTATTAATAAAGCATGTAATCTAATTTTTATTTTATTAATCATTTGATTGTGTTTGTTAATATAAACTTATTATATGCACATTCCAACAACAAATACAAACTCATTATATGCACATACCAACAACAAATACAAACATACTTGAGATCTCGTCAAATCCAAAACAGAAGCCACATCTGATGGGGAAAAAATTCATATCAAAGGCAGGTTTCGATCCTGGGACCTGTGGATTGTTGCATTCATGTATTGGTTCTATGGTGTAGTGGTTAGCACTCTGGACTTTGAATCCAGCGACCTGGGTTCGAATCCCGGTAGGACCTTTTCATTCATTTTATTCACCCGATAATCTTTGATTATTATCTCTGATCACTTGCCAAATCCAAAATTGTCAAGAAGCAAAGCGATTCAGGGATAAATCATCCAAAAGTTGAAGCCACATCTGATGGAGAGATTCATATCAGAGCCAGGTTTCGATCCTGGGACCTGTGGGTTATGGGCCCACCACGCTTCCGCTGCGCCACTCTGATGGCGTATGGATATGTAAAGAAGGCAAAATGAAACAAAACTAAAGAGTGTCAGTCACTTTTTATCATTTACTGTAGATAGTGATAAATGTAAATGGTTTACACATGGCATCTCCGTCGTCGTCTAGTCTTGTTAGAATACCTGGTTTTCACCCAGGCGACCCGGATTCAAAACTCGGCAACGGAAAACTGTATCTGGTTTTCACCCAGGCGACCCGGGTTCAAAACTCGGCAACGGAAAACTGTATCTGGTTTTCACCCAGGCGACCCGGGTTCAAAACTCGGCAACGGAAAACTGTATCTCATTGCTTCGCATTCATTTTCCGGCAACAAAACTTAACTTTTTATTAGTCTTTCGCTTTCTGAACTTGGAGTGATGGGAATCATCCATCCTGACCGTAATAATAATCCGAAAATTGAAATTGGAATTAGAAATAACAATTACAGTAACAACATGGTGAGAAAATGTTTTTTCCTTGGCGGTTTTTATCCATGACAATAATAATAATCCGAGAATTAAAATTGAAATTACAAATAATAGTTACAGTAACAACAGGGTGAGAAAATGTGTTTCTTTTTGGAAGTTACAGGTTTGCATCTAGAGAAGAAAAGGTATGTACATTTGATGTTTGGCTATATGTAACGTTAAATTAAATTATTATCACTATTATTAAAGCAAGCTTATTTTCTCCTAGTCTCGTGAGACAGCGCGGTTGGTAATGACAAGTACCTTTCTCCAAGTGTTGGGAGGAGGTCTTGAGGTCAAATCCGGCTGGGTCTCCGGGACGAATTGTATTGGCTACTTGTGATGTAAATGATTTATATCTCTAATATAAATCGAGTTAATTTCTCGTTGGAAAAAAAGCTTATTTTCTCCAACACTTTAACAAAAAGCAAGGATGAAGTAAAGCTTACAATACTAGTGATATGTGAATCATTGTATCATCCCTCCTAAGATATCTAGAAATAGTACATCTTCAAAACCACATGCTTAGGAACCCTTGGATTTATATAGAAAGCTATTCCAAGTTGTTTAGTGAAATTAGATGCTATTATCTATCATATTTTTGTCCTTTAATCTTCTAGAATCTACACGTATAATATGACCTAAATGTATCTCAAGGATAAAATGGATTCCCTTACAATTGTAAACATGTTATCATCCTATCTATTCCAATTGGTTATTTAAAATGGTTTATTTTTTCTCTTATTTTATGGGTAAATGACAAAGATTGAACCCATGCGTGGTGGATTCACAATCCATTTCCTTCGTCCACTTAGCTGCGTCCACCCTAAAAAAGCAAACCAATTGTCTCTATCTACAGTCGTTTCCTTCGAGAAGAAGGAAATTTATAGGTCTTCAAGAGAAGGTGTGCCTCCTTGAGAGGTCGCAGTGACTAGGCCTAAGCAAACATTTACCAAAAACTCCTCTTTCTTTCCAAGAAAGTGAGGTAGCTGACAATTTTAAGGTATGCCTCCCAAAGTGGATGGGAAGAACTACAACTTCTCTCAATCGAAGTGATTTTTCACTGCTCTTTCAAACCTTTGTTGGTGTTTCATGGGATATTCATTATCTTGAAATCATTTCATCCCTAATCACATTAGAGAGTGTGTAATTTATTTGACTTCACCACCTTCGTGTTTAACTACTACAACTATTGAGTAGTTGCAACTTATGGTAATTCATTGGCTTGGTCTTATGGGGTTTTTCCATGCTTTTATTATGTATTATTCATAATTTAGATCAGATAGATCCTTTTGAAAAAAGCATATTGAAGCTTATGCAACTATTGTTACCATATTTCCATGGCAATGTCCAAGTCTCCACTTGAAGGAGTTAGCATATATATGTGAGATTCCTTTGTCATTAGGATCCATCATCTCATCATTACAATATATACAAACTGTTCACATCATATGTATATCCCTTTGTTGCATATTCATAATCAATTGTGTTAGTAGCCCCATCTTCACAAGGCTTGAACTCGGTGTTCAAAGGAATCACAAGTTTTATGGTATTTTAAGGGAAAACCATGACCAAGTTAGCCCATGCAAATTGTAGTTCATCCAAGGTCTCCCAAAAATAACCTTATATTGTGTTTTATCTATTTGCAAGAATAGGAGCTCAAAAGTACATAATATCTTGATGCCAAAACATTCAATATGGACTTTTTGTAATCTATCTGATTACTTCTAGGGAAGAATGTATACCGATCTGTCACTTTTATATGTGTATCAAATTGTGTTAAGGTCTTCCCAACTCTTTCCAGTAAGGACTCAACATGATGCTTTCTTTGGCATTATGATTGAGAGTTGCATTCTTTGGAAATTTATCCCTCATGTGAATATGGGCTTGAAAGTATTTGTCAATGAAAGCATTGATTCTTTGTAGTTTGACAAATCTTTGAATGTCATTTTCATCGTCAAAATTTTATCAAGGATTTGATGATGTCATGCATGTAACATCCCCACTATAATCCCCAATTTAATTAATGCATAATATAAATATGAAATGTGGCTATGATCAAGTGATGTATAATGCAAATTGTATTTATGTTTTTAAATAAATAAAATGTGATACCAACTGCAGGGAAACCTGGACATAGATGAAAGCTAAGTTTTCCACAAGAGAGAGGAGTGTCTAAGAGGGTTCCAAGGGGAAATTAAGTATGGATATTAAGTCAACCCAGATTTCTGAATTTTATTATCATTTAGGACAACCTTCTTTTTTTTGGTTGAGTGTACAAGTCCAATCATCAAACTCATGTAAGAGGGTGGGTATAGAAATTCACAACCCATAGTTATTGGTGAGCATGGGGTTGAAGTGAAAACAACATTGGATAGAGTGAGTAGTCAACTGACTTGGGGGGAAACGAAATTTGTATGGCCAAAGAGGGAAGCTTTTATAGTCATTTTTTTGCATGAACAATAAGCAAAGAACATGGAAGAAGAACACTGGAGCTAGAGAAATAAGGTTGGGTGAATTTATGGAGCTAAATATTGGAGAAGCGAGTAGTCATACTTGCA
>ML861338.1:0-21156 GCA_009831015.1 Picea engelmannii | reverse complement strand
TGACATCATGCTAACGTTATGTTGATGTCATGGGCCTACATATACGAGGAAGCCATGTGGAGGCATGTAATTGGTCTAGGTAATAGGGAGTGGGTCCCCATCAAGCTTAGGAGTTGGGAAGGTGAGATGAATGAGTCTTCAAGTCCGCCAACCTGGGAACCTGAAAAACTCACAAAATAATATAAGTGTTGATACTGCTCGGATGGACTTATGGAGGAGAGGTACAAAATTGTACATCCACGAGTCCGCATAGATGGAGAAGTGGCTAATTATTAAGACTCTTTGGATGAACTTATGAAGGGAATAATTATGCATTCGTGAGTCCACGAGTCCACATACACAGAAAAATAATCTAAGCGTTGAGACTTTTCGATCGGACTTATGAAAGGAAGAATTATGAATTCGTGAGTCTACGAGTTCCTGAGTCTGCAAACATGCATATATGGAAGAATGACTAAGTGTTGAGGATTTCACGAATACTTATGAAGGGAAGGTACATAATTGTACATTTGCGAGTCCACGAGTCCGCGTAGGTGGAAAAAATGGCTAAGTGTCGAGACTTCTCGAACGGACCTATGAAAGGATGTGTATAGATTTATGCATCCATGAGTCCATGAAGATGAAAATAAGTGTCGAGACTTCTCAGATGGACCTATGAAAGGATGCTTATATAATTATGAATCCATGAGTCCATGTGCTCATGAAGATGAAAAATGGCTAAGTTTTGAGACTTCTCAGACGGACCTATGAAAGGATTCTTATAGAATTATGCATCCACAAGTCCATGAGGATGAAAAATGGCTAAGTAAAGAGACTTCTTAGGCAAACTAATGAAATGAAGCTACAAAATTATGAGTCCACGAGTCCACCACCCAAGAGAGTTCATTGAAAGAAGGTCCGAGCAACAATGGTTGTAGGCCTGCGTGGACTGAAGTTACACCATGAAAGGCTAGGTTAGTGCCACGTCAATACCAATGTGTCGTCGCATTAGTTGGCATAGTCAATGACACGTCACGTGGATTCCACATGGAAATAAGGGAGATGTTTCGTAGATGTAAACCCAAGAACGTCGGAAGGTCATACATTTCATTCCATAGCTCAATCCTGAGTGAATTTTACCATCATTGGAAAGCTCTTGATGAACAAAAGAGGGTGGAGTTGTGATACAAAAGATTTAAGGTTGATAGAAGAATAAAAATTTTAATACCCCATCCCTTAAAAAGGTACTTAGGGGTCGGGTCTGTTACAATGTGTAGTTAGGGAAAATATGGCTTACCAGTGAATATCTACACACATAAAACCAAATACTTGGCATGAAAGTGCTCATGATAAGAAATCTAACAGTGAAAAAAGTGTAAAAAATGGAGCTAATGAGATTGTGTACATGTTTGTAAAACTTTGGCAGGGATAAACATTCCTAGGTGAATATTTTGATGGAAGTGAATGAAGTGAATATCATGAAAGGGGTAATGTAAATATTCCAATGGAGCTTCCAAGCTTCTGAAATAGGATGGGTCCCACAAGCCTCAATCATTTGTACTTTAATGAGTTGACCTAGCTTTCTCAAGTCCACAAGCTTGTAGACATTGCTATTTGCAAATTAGCAGATGGATTTTGATCACATGACCACTAGGTAAGAGGTCGCACCTTCATCTACATTTTTGTTCGATTAGTTTTGCAAATTAGGGCTCATTGGACCCATACAAAAGCTCGTTAAGGTTTTTATAGGCTTGCACAACATTCAAGAGAACAACCATGCAACACTTACACAATTTTTCATTGGATAGTCATGCATCTTAAGGGAAAGGCTAAACATGATTGTGCAACTATGATTGCATGACTTATAGAATGCGAAGGCCATGAAAATCGCGTAGTAAAATCTCAATTTCACATGCAAGTGGGGTTTCACTTGAGTGTTTGGGACATGCACAAAATTTTTGCAACCTTTGTACATATCATCTACGGAAGCATCTTGCAGAACTACTTGCTAGACATTCACAACAAAGTTACCAACTTAACAAGAATCCTCTAGAGTTATTGTTTTCATAGAATTCATATTTAGTAGTTTTTTTTACCCCTATTTCAAAAAGTGGTGCTACTAATAGCACCCTTTTTTGTGGGGTTTTCTCAAAATGTAAATTGTTTGAAATCACAACCTTGAAAACCGATACCATTGCAAAATATTAACCTTCGAATCGAAAAGTGATTCTTCAAGTAGTACCAATTTTATTTTTGGAGTTTAAATTAAGACTTAATTGAAATCGTGGCCTTGAAAATTGATACAATCACAAATAAAAAAGTTAAAATCCGCTTGAAAAAATATTTATCAATTAATTTGTTTTTTTAATTTATATTAAAAATTAAATTAATTGGTCAATTTATGCTAGCTCAATCGGTTAAGGTGTGGGTTTCATTTTATAGGTGACTCGAGTTCAATACCCTTATGGTGTGTTTAGTCGAGAGGAGACACATGTTGGTTACTCTTCTCCTATATACTGTCTGATTTTATTGACTCAAGGTTCATGTTTGTTAGGGTTTCCAACAAAGCCTGTAAAACTATCGACCCTCCTGGTAAACCAGAAGGAAACACAACACACAGAATGCGTTGCATAGTCTCACCTGAGATAGCTTTGATGAGTGGCTGTAATAATCAGGTGTTTACAGCCTAGGATTGAGTGCACGATAGAAGAACTGTATATTGAACCACTATAATACTTTGTACCCACAATGTACTATTCTTTGCGAATAAACAAGAAATATAAAAACTCATTCATTAAACACAACAATAAATACTAAAGACAATAAAGATATGAATGCATTCATCACATAACACAGATTTTACTATGGTTCATCCCCTCTCGGGCTATGTTCACAAAGATTTGGCTCTCAACTCTTTTATTATAGTTGTTATGTCACTACAATGTCGCGCGCCTACAACTCTTCCCCATCGGGTAATATCAATATGAGGCAGACTAGATAGCACCAGGCTCCTCAAATTGAGATCTAACCCTCAATATATACCCTCCTTCATCCTCTCTAGCTCAACAACTTACAAAAATGGATCATACAACAAAATATTTCATATCACAACAACTCATAGATAGCTAGCTACCTCGATCATATTACGAACCCCGTCTCTCTAATAAAAACTAAACCCCTTATGATACCTAAGTATCTATATTTATATGTTTTATGGCTCTTCAGTCGTTACAATACATTACCAAAACCCTAACCCTACCGTCATTAGGTCTTTCTTTCATGCGTGCATGTTGTTCTTCCTTCCAGTTGTCGCTTTCTTCCTACATGCTTTCTTTCCCAAAATCACCTTGCTTTTTCTCTTTGGCTTGTTGGCCTGCTTCCAACAGGCCCCCAACACTGACTTGTGGCTCATCCCGAGCCACCTAACACAGTTCTTCAATATCCCTGGTGACCACTTGTAACTTCTCTTTGAGCTCTGCTTCTTGTGTCTCTGCCTGCACAGTCTTCTCCTTGAGTGTGTCCACTATCTGGACTGCAATTTCATCCTTGATCAGTTTTGGGCACTCTTCCTGGGTCTGTGCTATATGTATCTTGGATTCCTCTGCATGTACCAGGGTTTCTGCTACCCATTCTTGAAACGGTTCCATTTGATCTTGATGCTCCTTCTTCTATGTTTGCGCGATGGTGAGTTATGCCTGTAGTTTCTTCATGTCCTGCATCCCTTTGATGTGCTCTATGATGGACATTGTCTTCTGCCTCTGCTTGAGGTTCAGGATAGCTGTGCTTATCCTTTCTTTTTCCTTTTCCCACTTCTAGACTTTCTGGTCCTCTTCTAACTTTGCACAAAGTTGTGTTGCATTCTAGAATAAGTGAGTTGTTGTGCTAACCTTTCACTCTATCTCTTGTAGATGCATCATTTCCTCCTACTTCCTTTTCTCCTTTACTATTTATGGATTGGTCAGTGTGAGATGCTCTTAGAGACTCTCAATATTCTTCTGATATTGATCGATTTCCTGTGCAATATGGTCAATCTTTTATACTATTGTGATTTCATTTGTTTGTGTGGTCTTCATAATCTTCTCGTATGTTCCTGCGACTTTCTGCTCCAATCCATTTCTACGCTCCTTTTCCTCTTGATTTTCGAGCTTATCCTGCTCATATATTATTTCCATCACATCCCGCTTCTCTGTTTCCTTCTATAATCCAACTAAGTCTGTGCATGCAGGATACTGTACCTCATGGGTAACACTCACCTGCAGCTTGTGTAGAGCCCTAGATGGTATCCACAACAATACCAGTCAAATTTGGCTTAAGTCCTTTAAGGATGTCTACCCCATGATCTCATCCATTCACAACATACTGGGTGTAACATGGAATGTTGCATTCGGTTGCAATATTGTATGGAATGGATCCCACTCTCCTTCTTCCAATATTTCCTATGTATGTGGTGTTGATGGTCCTGTTCCCATGTTTCTTCCTGATGTCTGTACTTCCCTGATTTTCTTGAGGAACCGCCGCATGTCTTCCAACTCCTCTTGAATCCTATCCTTGTGGTGTGCATCATTGTCAAAATCATCGGCTAGACAATCCTGGACCATTCGAGCTATCATTTTTCCATCATCCTTCATGATCATATAATCTAGAGGTGTTCTTTGCGCCTTCATATTGTTTCACACTCCTCCTATCTGTGTGGTTGGCCTCTTATTCCCACCTGGTTCCTGTGGGTTAGCACTTGGTGTAGTCCCTTGCGCAACCTTGGCCTATTTCTGCTGCTCTTTGGTCAACTGCGTATTATCCTTCTTCCCCTTCTGGGTCCCCATATTCACTATGCCTTCATTTATCTGTGTTGTTTTTTTCTGGCCCATCCTTCGTTTCTTGGGCACTTGGACTTCTTGAGGTTGTGTTTCTCCCTGCCTTGCCTCTTCTTCCGCTGTCCTTTCTAGCAAGTCTTGGATGAGGACTGGAATCTTCCATTCATCTTCCTAGTCTTTGATCACCATGTCGATGTCTCCATCTGTGACACAGTCTTGGCACGTATGTATCCACATCGTATATTGCATGGCCTTGAAGTTGGCGATGTCCCGAAAATGCACGACAGCCTGTGGTGTAATCCTCCACATGTTAGAGATGGCTTCCTGCAAGTCACATAGGTATCCTTCAAATATGGACCCGTTCATCCTTTTGTGCCTAAAATTTGACGTGGATTTTAGCAATAAATATTTCGCTCCATAGTTCGATTTGGGTCTGGTATCGAAAGTTACATACCTTGGTTCCTTCCATCCCATAAAATCTATTAACATGATTAGCCATGAATAGTGAAACTTTGTTCCTAGGTCCTGCGCATACTTGTAGTCATCCAGGAACAAGTTCAAGAGATAGGGTGCCCAACTCACTGTGGTTCCCTCGGTGCATTGAGCTCCAATTGCAACAACTCCAGCCGAAACTTTCTCCCTGTGGCATTTTCTTAGCAACTTACATGCTAAAAAAAAATCGCCCATTTGTGTTGTGACATCGTTGATCCTCTTTATAATGATTCCTCGTGTCCCCCTGTCAGTACCATACTTCTTCTTCATCTCTTCCTCTAGCACCTTCTCCTTGGCTTTGTTGTCTAGAAATTGAGTGGGATCCATGCTCCGTGATGGAAATCCTATTATGTTCGCAATAAGCTCTACGTCTATCGAGACAAGCTTGTCCAACCATATGTCCCCGCCATGTGTGACTGTCAATAGTTGTTTGATGCACCCACTTGCGTATTGAGCTATGCCAAAATGTGTTAGGTCTAACATACCTAAAATCCCTATTTTCTCCAATCTTGTTTCCCATCAGAGTGGCTAATCAATCGGTTCCCCAACTATATTTGTGCCCATAGTTTCTAAGTATACTATCTTGGAAAACTCTAGAAAGTTGGCTGTGTCTGCTATGTCATGGTCTGAGTATTTTAGCTTGTCAATCTACCCTAGCAAGCTTGATTCCACTCGTACCCCATCTGGTATGCGTGGTAGAACGAGGGTTGTGACAAGTTTCTTGCGAGGTGACCTAGGTACTTGTTGCTTGTCTTTCTTCAGTGGTGGTGGCTAGTTCGAGGTTCCAACGGCTCCCGGTTATGTTTCGGAATATCATTCTATCCAACCCGTGACATCCTCTATTGTTCCTTCTAGTGGGTGGTCTTACACGGTGGTTTGATACTCATCTAGATCGATTCCTTCTTCCTGATTCGTCATCATTCCATTGACTCTCAGAGCTGCTTCGGTGTTCTCTGGTTGCACCTCCTTCAAGGTTTTTGCATCTTGGTTCCGTTTCTCCTGTACCTCTATCGGTCTATCTATATTCATGCTCTCTGGTGCTAGATATTGGGTTTCTTCCACTATAGGTGTGGGGTTCATCGGTGTTGTGTCTAGGATGGGATTTCGTCGATATTGATGATCTCTAGTAGTTGTTTTTCACCTTCTTCCAATTGTACTTGTGATCTGGTTTTAACTTTGGATTTTCTGGTACTCTGGCTTGCTTCTGCTTGCTTTGGTGGTGATATGGTGGTGAATGTCAAACATTTTCTGAATTTGAATGGTCTCTATGACCTTTGTGAAATTTTCTTTGTGCTCCTTAGTCTCTATCACTCTCTGTCTGTTCTCTTTTCACAATTAGACTCTTTGCTCCCGCATCCGTGTGTTGTATGGGAATCCCATGAAGCTTGTCGAGGACACTTCCCTAATTATGGGTTCAATGCACCTCTGGTTATTTCGTACTTGACATTAATTTTCCTTGCCGTCTCCAGTTGGCATGATTAATGCGGTGACCCATCAGTCCTTTCCTTCCTTCAATTCTGCCTAACTTCGTTTGTTCGTACTGCTTTTTTCGTCTTTTCGTTTCCCTCTTGTTTCCCTTTTTACGTGACCAATGTGCTTTTTGTCGTCGAGTTTGTGTTCCTAAGTATGCGTGCCTTTTCTACCTCCAGCGCATTGTGCGCCTGCTGGACCTTTTTAATATACAATTTTTTTTTCACTGTGCAGTGGGTGGTCGACTATCCTTGTACAGCTTCAGTCGGCTCCCATTGATCATCCCTCTGAGTTCTACACCTGATAAGTATTTCAACTGTACAACTCCTCCATCTGTGACAATTTTTACTTCATATGGTCCTAACCAATTCATTTTGAGCTTTCCTGGGTGTTGAAACAATTTGTTGTCATACATTAATACTAGATCTCCTTCCTTGAAATTTTTCTTCTTGATGTGCCTATCATGCCAAGCTTTGTCCCTTGCTTTCTGAACTTGTTGGTGAAATCCTTCTAGGATATGATCTTCCTACATGGTCATTAATTGATTCAATGTCTCCTGTACTGTGCCTCATTCTGTCATCTATGTAATTGCTTCTACACGTAGGCTTGGTACTAAAAATTCTAATGGCACCACTACTTCTTGTACATAGACCAATTTAAACAGTGTGTGCCCTATCAACATTTTGCATGTAGTCCTGTAGGCCCATAATACTACTGGTACTTTGAGGTCCCATTCATACCTGTTGACATTATAGATCTTTGTTAGTGCATTCTCGAGGATTTTGTTAAATGCTTCCACTGTGCCATTTTCCTATGGGTGATATGGTGTGCTCTTCTGATGATGGAATTCAAACTCTTCAGTCAAAGCACTGATGGTGTTGTTTATGAAGTGTGTGCCTTGGTCACTCATTAAAACTCTTGGGCATCCAAATCTAGTAATTACTTTCTCAAATAAAAAGTGTGTTGTTGTTTATGCGCTACAATCTTTCACTAGTGTGGCCTCCTCCCATCTTGTTAGGTACTCCTTCACGGTAATAATGTACCTATCTCCTGTTCTTTTTGCTAGTGGTTTGATTGGTCCCACAAATTCTATTTCCCACTTATCGAATGCCAGCAATGTTACTTGTGGTCGTAGTGGCATCTCATTTCTTATGTTGGGTTTACCTACCCTTTGACAGACATCGCATCTTTGGCAGTACTCCTTCGATTCTCGGTGAATGGTCGACCACCATAGTCCTGCGTGAAATACCTTCTGTGAGGTATATTTTCCTACGTAATGTGCTCCTGCTATTCCCTCATGGGATTCTGTTAATACTCTTGGTCTCTCATTCTCTAACACATATCTTCGCAATATGCTATATGCGCCCATTTTGTATAGGTGTCCTGCAATCAGTTGATAGTCTGCAACGTGGACTACCAGGTGTTATATTCTTGCGGTGCAGTACATGTTCTCAAGTAATGAATGATATCTATGAAGTATTCATCAGCGATATGGGCTGAGAATGACTGTGCATTCGGGAAGTTTTCTTCTAAATTCATAGGTTCTTCTCCATTTGTAACCCTTGATAGGTGGTCAGGTCCTGCATTCAATTTTCATGTCTTAACTATTACTTCTGTTAACGCTCCATAAATTCCCAGAGGTTGTCAAAAAAGAAAAAATCTACAAGAGGTAACTTTATCCAACCACTTCAAAACTAGAATCTAGCCCTACCAGTTTCAGAGAGGGATCTCTCTGTATAATTTAGCTATATTTCAAATTTAAGATATTAGGCTAGTTATATAAAATAAATAAGAGTGAAAAGGTTTGTTATTATGTTGTGTTGGGTGAAAGGGCTTTACGCATCCATTGGGCTATGGGGTCTGTATTATAAAGATAGGAATCAAAACCAGAAACAAAAGATTCTTTACACAGGGAAAGATAATGCATTCATTGGATTCTTTTGCAGTAAAGTGATGAATAGCAGAAAAGACGAGAATATCAATTAAAGTAAAGAAGCATTTAAGAATTTCTTCACTGTAATATCAGAAGATAAACATTAAAATATTTCAAAGTCTAAAACAGGGCATACAAGGATAAATCTTGCAATGTGCATTACTTTTAAGAGATTAGATTAGAAAACACTATGATAATTGAACAAGAGGAACATTCAACATAGAAAGAAAACATCACCAATGAACAACACGCGAGAATCTTGTGAAACGTCTCTTTGTATTAATGGAAGATCTCTTGATAAAAATATTACAATCTTGTAGCTTGTAGGGCGTAAAGATCAACCCTAAATACCTCAAAGTTTGAATTATTTATAATCAAAGATACAAACGATCCTGTCATTAAAGATCAGGATGTGGCAAATCTAAATTTAGCTAACTAACTTAACAAGATACAAAAATCTAGGAAACTGTTTGATGATGTGTCGAAACTTCATGTTGATTTCTGGGTGAACCGTTAGTGAGGCTTCTACACGACCTCATCTGACTGGATAGCTGACTAGGCTTGGACATCTCATCGACTACTCGATCAGATTGCAAAGTTCTTCCCATCGAAGGTGACTGGGAATGCTGACTTTGAGCAATCATCAGTATACTTCATCCATCTCCATGTACTTGGCAAAAGTTGGCTTGGTGATGAAGATGTATCGGATCTCATGCTGTATGTTGATGTCCAACTGTAAAGCATCTAAGAATGCCTTGCCTATGATACTTCTTTGTACTCCTGAGAATTTTGAGTTGTCCTTAGCCACAATGGCTAGTTTCTTTTTGTAATCGGCAAGGGTCATTAGCTTGTCATTTATAACTCTCAAACCAGGAAGGCCTTTCTTCTGCAGAGATTCGATCTTCCTGAAAAATCTTTGTACTCCTACGTCCATGGTCTGGACCTTTTCCTCCATCTGTAACATCAGTGCTCTCTTGGTCAGGACCCTTTTGACCTCAAGGATGGTCTCTGTCCTATCTTCAATCTTCAGATCCTCTAGCTCCTCTCTGGTTTTGGAATTCAGAAATTTTATGATATCAACAACTTCTGTGGGCATCTCTCCTAGTTCTGCTCTTATCTTCTCGATAGCCTACTGATTTCTTTGTACCATCTCATTTTGCTTGAACATGATTTGTATCATTGGCCATATTTCATTCATGGACTTAGTGATATCCATCCAGACACTTTCTTTGACTTCAACAAGTATTTTGCCCGCCACTGTTTTCCTTTGAAGCTATTGCAATTCCTGTTTAAGCTTGTCTGAAGTTTGTTTCTCCTTGGTGTAGCTGGTTTGAAAGGAAGATTTGAGTTCCTGAAGGTTCTCAATCTCCTTTTTAAGCCTGATAATCTCTGTCTCTTGCAAATTCATGTGTTCCATGGATTTAGCCAGCTCGACTGTCTTCTCCATAGCTGTCAGTGGAGTTGCCGAGGGGATTTATACTACAGATGTTGTGCTCACTCCTGTGAGTGGAACTGTGCTGAGTGGAATGACCTCCATGGGCTTTGACTGCTCCTTTTCTTTCACTATTTTTTCCAATTCCGCTTCCATTTCCTTCAACTGTGCATTCTACTCCATGATCAGTTTGATCATCTCATCCTTTTCTCCTTTAGTCTCCGCTATTTCCTTCGCCTGTGAGTCTTCTGTTGGTGGCAATTTTAACTGTTTCCTCAGAGATGCTATATCAACATTTTTCTTTTTGAGCATCTCCTCAACCGCTTTCACATTTGAGGGGTTGTAACCAATCTTGAGGACCAGTTCTTCCAACGTCTTTATCCTGTAATCCTTGGAAAAGGATGATATTTTTTCTAACTTCAGTTGCATATGGACGTTTTTCAAAGATACTTGTAACCTGGAGGAAGTAGTAGAAGCATTTGCCAATGTGGAGAAAACCATTTCTCCGGTTTGCTTGTGTAGATCCATTTGATCAGCTGGATGCACATCTTTAGTATGAAATTTGAAAGTTGCCCTTTTCTAATCAATGATTACTTTCGGGTCTGGCACATGTGCTTGCATAAATGCCATATGCATTCTACCCTTCTCAGTGTCAAATGCAGACAACAATCTGTGTTGTATAGTTGATGTTTGCTTCCAGAATTGAGCATACGTGCTGCTGATCAGTGTCTGATTTCTCTTTTTAATCAGATCATATTTCTCAAAAATACTCAATTTTGGTCCTGTTTTGCTCGGCTGGTTGACTGGTGGAGTATCTGTAGGCTTCTTGGGCAACACTGTAGTCACAATTTGTTTGCTGCTTGTACTAATGAGCAACCGATCAACCTCCAAAGTTGTAGTGGATTGAATTCCCTTTTCACCAGCCATGTCAGGTGCCTGACTGGTCTTTGGCCTCTTTGTGTGCAATTGGAACTCTTCAAACGATACTTCAGTGATGGAAGGTGAAGTGTCCTTCCTGGGCCTTTTCTCCTTGGGAACCTGTGGTGTAGTCGTCTGTGAAACAGTGACCGGCAGGTCCTGTTGTTCTGTCTCAACCAGAGTGTTTGGCTCCCATTATGTCTGGTTGGCGAACTTCTCTATCTCAGGCCTAGATGTGTGAACATACGGGATATTGTTATTTTTGACCCTCATCTCGAAAATTATCCCACATGGATCATAGTGCCATGCGAAACTAACAAAAACTTCATTTCTTTTAGCAGTCTGTTTGCTTCCTCCCCAGTGCCTTGGCTATTGCAAATGAATGATCATATTTTCCCTTTGATCCTAAGTTGTTGCTTCTTTTTCAAAGACACAAAATGTATGTCATTTGAATTGATCATCTGCCTTATGTACTCCAGGGAAAAAATCCTCATAGGCAGATATTTGGGTAGCTTGTATGGGGCCAATTCGCACCCATACACTTTGATCTCTGTGTGGTCCTAGTACATGTACCAGTCTCCCATTTTTGCAAGATCCGAGAGGTGTAGGATCCTCTGAATTTCCTCATTTATTCTCGGCTCATATCTGCCACTGAGCATGCTCACCACGAGATGGTAGAACTGCTCAATAAATTGTTTGAAGCTGAATTCTACGGAGTTGTGTCTAAGCAGCAATGTCCACACTGTCACCGCCTATGGCCTCCCATCCTTATCCATCTTCTGCATTGAAAATAAAACTTGTCTTCTTGAAAGAATATGAACATGTACGCCAATATTGAGGAATATCATAACATGCCTTCAGTGGCGAAATTTGAGAATTTCTCATGAATGTTGTTTGCCAGGAAGGTGCTATAGTCAAACTAAGTAGTGGGTCTCTCATCTGTGGAGAAAATGGACAGGAAACCCAAAATGGGTTCATCCACCCATTGATCCGAAAAATACCCAAGTAGGGCACAGAGCGACGAGATGACCTGGTTTCCCTTCACCGATAACAGGGATGAAGGATACAAGGGATTTGTAGTGGGGAGCTGAGCAGCCTGTGGGAGAAAAAGATCAAAAATCTGAGCTCTTTGGGGAAATGATAATTTATGATATAGTTCCGTGATGATTTCAAGGTTGAAAGGTGAGGTGGATTCGGCTCTGGGTATCTGCATCGTTTGGTCAATGGTTTCAGGTGTAATGAGGAAAAAAGTTTCTCCATATGAAGAAACTATGGCTCTCTGGTTAGGTAGGTAATGGGCTTGGCACTTGAGGGAGAATTTGGGGAAGTGGTGAACCTGGGGGAAAATATACAAGGGAAGGTTTGACTCCCAGAGATCAATTTCGTCGCTCTGGTCCAAGAAAACTTGTTTTAGCCATGATTGTAAGTCCACGAAGTCGAATTCGTATCTGGTGTCTGCAATTAAATGGTCTTTGTCTGCCAGGGGGATCCTGTCGAGGTCGAAAGGCGGAGGGAGGAAAGGATTTTCCCCAGCTTTTGTCCTCTTTGATTTTGGTGCCATTGCTGTAAAAATACCTACAAATCAAACATTCATTAGTGGGGATGATGGTGGCTTGGTATGTTTGACTGAAACGGAGAGAAAATGGGGAAAAATGCTCTGGTGCGATGGGAAAGGTATTTTCTGGTGAGACGACACAGTAAGCAATGGAAGAAAGAAAGGAGACAGTGGTTTTGAGTGAACGGATATCCATTGGGCACGGAGGACAGGTCAGCAGGCTAACAAATAAGTTAACCAGTAATAAATTGCCAACGGATCATTTGGAGTGTGAGATGGCAGGTAATAATGAATGATGAATACAACCAGGCAACGTGGCGGGAGCTGATTGGGGAGTAACCTTGGTGAGAGGACTTGTAAAGAGTGGACAAGGGGAAAGGGACTGACAGAGTAATGAGACATGACCTCTAGGAAAAACGTGGATGATGACGTCATGGGGTGACGGGGCATGTCAGAAATGATAGGCAGTGGAAGTCTAAACCAATGAATTTATGCCACGTAGAGGAAAAGGGCCCACCAGAGAATATTCCATTTCGGACCCTCCCCCCTCTGTTAAAGGTAGATCGGTCAGGGGGGTCCGAAATACATCACAAGCCGTTGATTTGTGCGCTTTCTTCTCAACCGTAGATCTGTGCACGATATTTAAACAACATTCTGGACCCCCCCCCCCCCAACCATTAAAAGAAGATAGGATGGGGGGGTCCAGAATCCAATCTGAGTCGCAGATCTAAGCGCTGAAGCCTGAGCCATCCAAATGCGCACATATGTTATCTCTAATTCCGGACCCCCCCCACTGTTAAAAGTAGAACGGTTCGGGGGGTCTGGAAAGACTTGTCAACCATAGATCTGGGAGTGAACCTCTGAGTCGTTCATACATGCGTTGTTCTTAACTGTGAGTGTGAAGGCATATGTGCTCTAAAAACTTAGGATAAGTGCATATCGTGGGTTTTCCCAATCTTTTTCCATGTTTTTATCATGAAGGGGTTAGACATCAAAACTTCAAACATCAAAGGTATGGTTCAACATCAATCATCATACTTGTTTTATTGAGGTAAAGAAAACTACCCTATGCTCTAACCTAATCACCTATGACAATTAGCCCAGATTAAACTGTTGGACTAAGAAATTACTCTATCCTGGGGTTATCTGACCAAGATTAGGCAGTTTGGTCAAATTTATTCACTATCTAACCTAAATCACTTGGCTAAGATTAAACAGTTTAGCCAAGCTTATTCACTACTCCTATCGACATCAATTTAAAAGCACTTGGCCATGCTTGAACTGTATCGACCAAATCGTTGTTATTGCATGGGGCTCTATTGAATTCCTTTTATGCCCTCTTTTATTCTTTTTTCTTTTCTTTTTCTTTTCTTTTACTTTTCTTTTCCTTTCTTTTTCTTTTCTTTTTCTTTTTCTCAAATTATTTGCAGAATGAAAAATCATTTGAAAAATAAAAGCACTAAAGAGATAACATTTCAGTCACCAGTTGATCCTATAAATCATAGGGTTATAACAACTTCAAAGTCAAATTCTTGAAATAGTTGTAACCATCGACAGATTCTCCCCCCCCTACACTGGCTTGTTGACTAGGTATTTTAGGGTTGAGTGATCTATGGACATCTTAAAGTGTTTCCCCAATAAGTAATGTATGAACTTTTGTAGTGCGTAGAACATAGCTAGGCCTTCTCTGTCTATAGTGTTATAGTTTTGCTATGATTTTGATAGTTTCCTGCTCGCAAATGCTATCGGATGATCCAAGTCTCCCACTCCTGGCTGCGCCAAGATAGCTCCAAGTGCTATGGCTGATGCATATTGGATGACCATCTTTTCCTTTAGGGTATCCAGATTGTATTGACACTCGTCGTTCCAATGAAACTTTGTATCATTTCTTAACAACTTTTCCCGTGGTGTAGTTATATGTGCGTACCCTTTGATAAATTTCCTGTAGTATCCTGTGTGTCCAAACGTCGCTCTTAGCTGACAGACTATTTTTGGTGGTGGTAAGTTAACAATTACTATAATCTTTGCAGGATCTACTAGTAAACCTTGTTTGCATATTATGTGGCCCAATAGTATCCCAAATAGAATTCTGAATATGCATTTATTTATGTTCAATGATATATGGCATTCTCTATATCTTTCTAACATCAAGCGTAGGACTTCTACATGGTCTTTCAACAAACTATAGACTGTCCAATCGTCCAGGTATACTTCAAGAAACTGGTTGATGAATTCCTTAAACGTGACGATGACTACTCTGAAAAATATTGCTGGTGCATTCTTTGGTCCAAATGGCATGACTGTGTACTGGTAGGATCCCCATTCTGTCACAAACGTGTTCTTGTATCTGTCTTTCTATGCTATCTTGATCTGATGGTAGCCTAAGAATCCATCAGTGAATGAATAAGCTTCATGTCCACCTACGTTCTCTAAAACTTCATCTATGAACAGTGTAGGGAATGGGTCATGTAGGCATGCATCGTTAAACTTCCTTAAGTCGATGCATATCATTATTCCTCCTTGTTTCTTGTCCTACACTACCAGCGGGCTTATCCATTTTGATTCTTCGACTGGTTCTATGATTCTGGCTTCGAGCATCCTGTCGATCTCAACTTTGACTTTCTGGTTATATATTGGGTTCAACCAGTATGGTCATTGTCTGATCGATCTCGCTTCAGGTCTGAGTGGTATCTTCATTTCTCCTAGCTCATTGGCTATACCCTTCATATCTATAAATGTTGTGGGAAACAAGTCACTATATTCATGCAATAACTCGGTTATGCTTTCCACTGTTTTCTCATCCTAGTAATCTCCAATTCTGGCCATTTTAGGATTCTCAACTATCCCAATGTTGACTTTCTTTACCTTGATCGACACGACAATAAATTCTGATTCTATAGGAGGTCCTTCCACTTCTCTTTCACCTTCTACTTCCTCGATCTGAATATTACATGGATCATCTTCATCTGGTGTTTCCTCTTGCACATGGTAACAAGACAACATTTCCTTGACAATTTGTTTGTTCTGCTGTCATTCTTCTGTGATAAGTTCTACTTCTGGTTGTTTGATGAATATTAGTCCTCTTATCTGTTTAAGATTTGCATCTTTGTTGGGGTTCTCATGCTCGAATGAGAAAGTGACTGTAAAGTTTTATTGCAATGTGGTCCAGGTTGTAGTTCCTTTGGGCAATTCCTGGTCTGTATACCAGTTCGTTGGAATGCCCTCTAGGGTGTGTATAAAATGATGAGGCCATTCCTTTGGGGGTGTCATTTTCCATAGGTTCCGCACTCCTCCAAGTGTTTTGTTGGTGCCCCTTGTCCATCATACCTTTGTTTCTTGTTGTTTTTCTATTATGCGCCAAACCTTATGTGCAGTAACCAATTACATTGGTACCAATCTGTGATTGTCTCGTTGTGTGTACCCCACCATCTTGTAGGTGTGGCCTTGAGTTCTATATCAAGTGCTAACAGTATCTGACTCTCTAAGACTTCGTCTTCATACTGTGCCAAGAATGTTTCCAAATCATTTACTCTGTGGAAGCTAGGTGGTTCCCTTACCTCTGTGCCGACCCATCTTACTGTGCGGTCTATTCGTGCACATCTTCTCATGGATACTTTGCGTAGACTTTGTTGCTAGTTCTCTAAACCTATATCTGAGTCTATTGCACATGAAGTAATGCTCCTCCAACTGAGTATCTCATCTGCAGTTGGGTTCACGTAATCCTCATAACGTGAAATTGTTCTGTACAATTGGTTGATTTCCTCTAAGTCTAGGCAAGTAGGTTCTACAAACCTCTCCCCTTCTGATGGATCTAATGGCGCGATGAACCTGTATTCTCTTGATTCAATTGTCATTTTCCTAGTCTTCAAGTTGATTATGGCATCATTGTCAAATTCCCAATCCATACCAAGAAATGTTGGGTATGGTGTTGTGTCGTCCACTATTTCAATGACTTCAAAATCTGCTTTAGTGTGCACTCCATCCATGTCTACTGTTACTCCTTTCAATCTACCATTTGGTAAGACTCTGTGTTGGTTTGCTAGTTTCATTTGAACATGTGAATATCCTAATGTGGGATCTCCCATACATTTCCATGTCTTCTTTGGTAATACATTCACTTCAAATCCTAGATCCAGTATGATATCTCCCATGTTGAAATCTACAATGTTGGCATTCAGTCTGAACTCCCTATTGGTTCTTCTCCTTGTATGTAGGTGATTGACTGTCTTTTGTTCTAGTTTTGCTTCTATCTCAATGCTACATTTTTCTAGTATGTTTTGCAATATTTTCACAGATGATGGATCATTTAATACTTTTACATCATTTAATACTTTTACACATGATTGTAGAAATCCTTTGATTGTACTTACTTGTCCCATGGATTTCATTTCATTGGTATGATATAATACTAGAGGCATCTCGTACTCTGGTGCTTCCTTGCTTTGCTACGCAGTTGAAGTCGACGCTCTGTCTTCCTTCTGAAACTCTTGTCTTGCTTGCTTAAATATCTCCTTATTGTTATATGCATTGAACTGTTTCCTTGGTTTGACGTTCTTCTTCACCCACTGGTTTTGTATTGGCTCTTATCAAACTACATCGTTTCCTATTTTAGCTCCTCCGCGGGTAACTATGTTGATGTTCCGTCTTTCATCCCTTGCTTCGGATGAGATCCATTGAACATTCTGTTTGTTCTGGTTTCTCTTTTCCTAAATATTTACTAATAGTGTCGGACATTCTTTTGTATCATGGTCCAATGCGTGACAATACATACACGTTGTTGGTGGAAGCGGACATTCCCTTGCATAATGGTTTGGTTGTTGACAATTGTGACATATGATTGGTCCTCTACTTCGTCTGAAACCTCCTCTTGCTCTTCCTCCACCTCTGTAGCATGCTCGATCTCCTCTCGACGCATTATACTGAGGTCCCTGATTGTATTGCGCAGTATTGTACTGAGGTTGTCCTACATTGTAATGTGGTTGCCCATTATTGTATGGTTGTTGCATAATATTGTATTGTTGCTATGTAGTTTTGTATGGAGATGGAACTTGATTAAACTGTGGTGCATCTTGTCTAGTCATCATTTTTGCCTGCACTCTATATGCATCTGATGTCCTCTCTCGCATCAACTCCACAGTTCTACAATCTTTGTCGTCATGGCCCACTGACTTGCAAAAGGTGCAATATGAAATCTTTGGGAGTGTATGGTATTTCTACATCATCATGCAGTGATATGGATCGTGACCCAATTTCTTGCAGATTTCGCACCATAATCCTCATGTTAGTAGCGAATTTGGCATTCCTGCTTCCATATACGTCACGAATGTTGGACATTTGTTCTTGTGGTGTCCTTCTCTCCTGCATGTGGTACACCAAATGACTTATCGTCTATCCTTACTCTTATTTTGGCTTAGCTGAAATGTTAATTTACTCAAATCCTCCTTCATTTCTTTGATAACTAGGTCTTTTTGCTGATACTCATTTTCTTCCAATTGCAGGGCTGCGTGCAGAGCCTCTGCTTGCGTCTGGAACTTTTGTTGTCGCAATGGGAATTTTAAGTGTGGGAGCAGTGAGTTGACAAATAGGTGTCGATGTTTCATATCGGTCATGAGATATTTTAACTTTCCCTTTAGTTGCTTGAATCTCTGGTCAATCTCCCATACAGATTCTCCTGGTTTCTGTCAAATTTCTATCATCTCATTCATGTATTAATCCTCTGAACTCATATTTTGGAATTCATTTATCAGTAACTTCTTAATTTCTGTCAGTGTCCTTGTCGTCCTAGAGGCACTGTTTGCATCTCAACTCATGTACCAGTGTAGTGCGCATTCTCTTAGTGTAATAGCTAACTGCGCAAGTTTTCTATCTTCATCAGTGATCTGTTTTGCTTCCCAAATATATTCACAAATGAACAAGTGTTTCTCAGGGTATTTTGTTGCTTATCCTCGAAATTATGGTAACCTGGTGGTGGGATCATGTCCTGCCATTCTGAATGCTGAGCTACTACCTCTGCGCGGTGTAGATACCTGACTAGTGCTACCTGAACTGGTTCCTCCAGTTGTTTTTCCTTGTGTGGATGTACTTCTTATTGTCTGGTTGCTTCTGAAATTTGGTTGTCTAAATGGTGGTGTTCTCTTTGGTGTATTAGTCGCACATGGGTTTATGGGTTCCACACTGACATTAATATGGATATGATTGTTTCCTTCTCTTCATGTCCTTATACCTCTCGTCTTCCTCTCATATGTTGCATGCAGGATTTCCTCAATCTTCTCCACATCCCGGAGATCCTCTACCTCTTCCTCATCACTTGCCAAGTCTTCCCTCATGGCTATAGATCTCTTCTTGGTATTCACCTTGTATTGGTAGGGTACTCTGCTACGCATCTTTCCAGTTGTCGCCATGATCTGCTTGATCTGGTCATCATCCATCACGATTGGGTCCAAGGGTTCCTCCTTCTTTCCCTTATCCTTTCCTCCTTCCATTTCTCCTCTTTCTTTCAGTGCTTCCCCCCTTCCCCCATGCATGACAGGGAAGTTTATCTTTTTGATTCCATTGTCAGTACACCTTTGTTATATAGCAATATCTTAATATAAGTATACAACGATTGAATGTACCTTCCTCAAGGTCCCCATAGAAAATCTTACTCTATTGCATTGTACGAATTCACTGTGTCTACTGCAAACTTTGTTCTAAATCCTGTCACAATACTGTCAAGCCAAAAGTCTACTATGCGGGTGAATTTGTTGTTCACCTGCTGCAAATGCTCAATCTGTACTAGGGTCCACTCTAGCTGTCGAATCTGGTTCGTCGTGTGGTTATCCTTCAATCTTAGTATCCACTCCTGTAATAAATGTGGAAAATCACAGAAAAAGACTTCGTGTAAATCAGTAAACATGTATTTCTCAAGATATTTGCAGGGTGTTAGTCTAGGGTTTTTGTTATCTTTCTGTGCAAACTCCAGCTCTTTTTTCTTTAGCCAGCTTTCAATTTTTTCTTTTGTGGGATTCCACGATCTCAACATCCCCTTATAGTAGCTCATTGCTCTGCCTCTTCGTATCTACTCAATCCTTTCTTGTTCCTACCAACGACAATGAAACCATTTGTTGGTTACTATTCTCCTATATATTGTCTGAGTTTATTGACCCTGGGTTCATGTATGTTCGTGTTTCCAAAAAAGCCTCTAAAACTATCGACCCTCCTAGTAAACCAGAAGGCAACACATCACATAGAATGTGATGTGCAGTCTCCCCTGAGATAGATTTAATGGGTGGTTGCAATACTCAGGTGTTTACAACCTAGGATTGAGTACGAGATAAAAGAACTGTATATTGAACCACTATTATACTTTGTACCCACAATGTATTGTTCTTTGCCAATAAACAGGAAATATAACAACTCATTCATTAACCACAACAATAACTACTAAAGACAATAAAGATATGCATGCATTCATCACATAACACATATGTTACCATGGTTCACCCCCTCCTGGGCTACTTCCACAAAGATTTGGCTCTCATCTCTTTTATTATAGTCGTTATGTCACTATAGCGCTGTGTGCCTACAACTCTTCTCCATCGGGTAAGATATAAATGAGGCGGACTAGATCACACTAGACTCCTCAGCCTGCGATATAACCCTCAATATCTACCCTCCTTCGTCCTCTCTATCTCAACAACTTACAAAAATGGATCATACAGCAAAAATTTACATATCGCAACAACTCATAGATAGCTAGCTACCTCGATCATATTTTGAACCCCATCTCTCTAATAAAAACCAAACCCCTTATGATACCTAAGTATCTATATTTATACATTTTCTGGCTCTTCATCCATTACAATACATTAAAAAAACCCTAACCCTACCGTCGTTAGGTCTTCCCTACATGCGCATGTGTTGTTCTTCCTTCCAGCTGTCGCTTTCCTCGTACATGCTTTCTTTCCAAAAATCAAGTTGCTTTTCCACTTCGGCCTGCTTCCAACAACAACCAAAACCCATCCATGTTAAGGGTTCATACAACCCAGGATAGGTGCGATCCTCAGGTGATTTTGATGGCTAAGATGCCCCTAGGTTGTGGTTTCTTAGCCAACGATTTAAATGTTATCCCCATAAGTGATGGGAATTTCTAACAAACAAAAAAAATTAAATTAATTGAAAAAAATGCTCCATAAACAAGTTTTAAAAAAATATAACATTTTTTTTTAAATTGCATAATGCAGATTTAAAAAAAACAATAACAAAACACATAACTTTAAAAAAAATGGAAAAAATAGAATAAACAAAATTAAAATAAAAGAACACTAAAAAAAAACCTAAACCCCCTAAAAAAAGAACACTAAAAAATCAAACCTAAAAAAATAAAATAAAGGTGAGGGGGCGTTGGGGTGGTCCAGGGGAGGGATATTAAGGGGCATGGGGTGAGGGGGGAGGTCAATTCATGGAATCACCCCTCCTCCTATTACCTACCCTTGTTCCCACCCAAAACCCCCTTCAACCATCCCCCTCCCTCTCTCTCCCCCCCTCTCCCCCTTCCCCTCCTTCCCTCCCTCCTCCCCCACTCTCT
>WSFP011413099.1:0-24217 GCA_009831015.1 Picea engelmannii | reverse complement strand
CCCATGGAGAAAATTTGTTTTTACATCTAACTATTCAAGATGCAAATCTTCTACTGCCACAAGACTTAAAATAGTTCTAATTGAAGTCATTTTAACAATAGGAGAAAATATTTCATCAAAATCTATACCCTTCTTTTGGGAAAACCCCTTTACACCAAGTATAGCCTTGTACCGCTTTTTCCCTCCATCTTCTTCCTTCAACTTGTAAACCCATTTATTTTGAAATGCTCTTTTTCCTACAGGAAACTGAACCAAATCCCAAGTCTAGTTATTTTCCAAAGAATCCATTTCCTCTTTCATGCCTTGCTCCCACTTATTTTTAGTGTCTACCTACATTGCCTCTTCATAACATTCTGATTCACCAGAATCAGTCAACAATAAATAATACAATGAAGGAGAGTATCGTTCAGGGGGTCTACGTAACCTAGTAGATATTCTAACAACACTTGCAGGAGTTTGAGGTACATGTTGCTCCTTTTATTGTACATTTTGATTTTCTGGTACCTTTGGAATTTATTTTTCAGTGATCTCATCAAGCACGGTGTATTCTAGTATTTTTGTTTCATGTTTCTTTCCTTACAACTGATCTTTGTACATGACCTTCTCATTGAATATGACATCTCTACTCCTAATGATTTTGCGATTTTCATAATCCCATAAGCGATAACCAAAATCATTAACATTGTATCAAATAAAGGTACACTTCTTGTATTTTTCCTCAAGATTTTTTCCATTTTCTTTATCAATATGGACAAATGCTTCACAACCGAAAGTCTTAAAAAAGGAGCAGTTTACCTTTTTACCTGTCCATGCCTCCTCTAGAATTCCACCATATAAAGAGCTTGAAGTTCCTTTTTTTATTAAGTAAACAGAAGCATCTACAACATCTTCCTAGAACTGTAAGGGAAAACCATCAGGCAATCTCATACTCCTTGCATGCTCCATGATTGTCCTATTCATCCTTTACGACACACCATTTTATTGTGGTGTTCCTAGAAATGTCCTTTCTCTACGAATCCCATGGTATGAAAAATAATCATCAAACTCCTGGCTGCAATATTCATGTCCATTTTCTTATCTGAGACACTTCAACGTTTTTCCTGTTTCATTCTCAACCAAATCTTTCCATTTCTTAAAAGTATCAAAAACATCATATTTTTGTCTAATGCAATAAAGCCAAGTTTTTCTAGTTGCATCATCAACAAAAGTAACATAATAATGAGAGCCACCAAGAGATGATACCTGAGCTAGTCCCCATACATATGTATTCACAAGATCTAACCTTTCACTCTTATTTTCTTTTCCGACTCTGAGAAATATGACTCTCTTATGTTTTCCATAAACCCAATGCTCACAGAAATCCAAATCAATTTGTTTAAGATCTGGCAACAAATTTCTTTTGTGAAGTATCTACATCCCCTTCTCACTCATGTGTCCAAGCCTATGATGCCACAGTGTTGTATCCATTCTTGTAGAAGATAAAGAGATTGAAGAGTCAATATTACTAGTACATAAATACAATGTACCTACCTTTTATCCTTTTTCTATCACCAGTGATCCTTTGGTGACCTTCCACACCTTATCTATAAATATGGATATACAACCTTCAATTTCCAACTGCCTTGTTGAAATTATATTTTTCCTTACATATGGAAAATGTCTTACCTCTTTCAACAACCATTGCTTTCCATTCCTTTTCTTTCTTTTTACCTTTCCCATTCCAACAATTTTGCATGTTTCATAATCACCCAAATGAACCTGTCCAAAATCACCTTGAACATAATCTAGAAAATGTTTCCTATGGGGTATGGAATGAAATGAAGCCCCTGAATCTACTACCCAAGACTCAAAAATATTATCTATAGAAAGAATCAAAGCATCTTGTAACACATCACCTGCTACATTTGCTTCCTAATTTTTCTCCTACTGCCCATCTCTTTGTTTCTTTGGAGATTTGCATTCTTTTTTCAGATGTCCTTTCTTCCCACAATTATAGCACTCTATCTTTCCCAGTCTGTATTTGGATCTTCCCTTCCTAGAATTCTTGCGGTTCCCTGAGCCCTTTCCTCTATCCTTTTGTCTTCCCCTGTTCTCAATGTTTAACACATTACCTGGTGTCTCACTTGTGCTTTTCCATCGCATTTCCTCACTAAGGATAACACCAACAACATCATCAAATTTTAAAGTGTTTGAACCAAATACAGAGTTACTTACATCCATGACCAAGTCGTTCCAACTTTCTAGAAATGAGCACAAGATTAGAAGATCCCTGACCTCATCATCAAAGTCCACTTTTACAGAACTTAGTTGATTAGTAACCTTTTTAAATTCATTTAAATGATCTACAACAGACCCACCTTCTGACATCTTCATATTAAATAATAGCTTCATTAGAAATACCTCATTGGACACTGAGGGTTTTTCATACATTTTAGCGAATGCATCCATCATCTCCTTCATTATCTTTTCTTTCAAAATATTGAAAGCCACCAACATTTCCAAGCTTAGTTGTATCGTTCCTAGTGCCTTTCTGTCAAGAGCCTCCCATTCTTCATCCTCCATGGCCGTCAGATTCTTTGTTGTTCCAGCCAATGGTAGGAATATATCCTTCTGATATAAGTAATCTTCCATCTGCATCTTCCATAACTGGTATTTTTGGCCGTTATATTTCTCGACTCTAAACTTTTCATCTTCCGCCATTGCTTCCACTCGAACTAGGAACCCTCTTTTCCTATGAGTTACCTTTTGCTCTGATACCAGTTGTTAGAAAAACAGGATTGTGGAGCAATAAAATAAAAACAAATGTGGAAATAAAACACAAAATATACATAATATAATAGAGACATGGATATATGTGGTTCAACTAGTGTGGGCTACGTCCACCAAAGAAATTTCTAGGTCCTTCCTTTTTATTATCCAATAAATGAAGGGATACAACCTACACCACACCCGCTGTAACTTGCTCTTCTTTCTCTCATATTCTCCTCTCTCAGAATACAATACTCACAATGATACATAGCCACAATACATTTCCGTCATAAAAGAGGGTTTCCTTCTAGGGAAAGAAACCCTAACATAACTTCTACTATCAGATCTGCGACCTTATAATGAACGGTCCAAATTTACTATGAAATTAAAATATACATTTCCAAGGAATTTTTTTCTTCGAGGGACTGCTTTCCCCCAGACCCCCCATCTAGGGGATCGACCCCCCAGACCTCACAAGGGGGGCAAGCCCCTCCTAAAACTCCCATGCGTGGAGGGGTGTACAGTCTTCTGGGGTGTAAAGTATTCATGGGTATATAAACATGGTTGAAAACAAAAACCTCTGAATCAGGAAGATAATCAGGCTCCACAACCAAAACATGGAACCCTCTATATAAAGGGGAAACATGGAAAAACCAACACTTATTGTGAAATTGCAAACTCACAGAGCTAGAGAGCACGTAAACGACAGGAAAATAAGCGAGTGCATAGAGCGAACCAGTAAAATTTTATTTGAAAAAGAAAGAAGTACCCACTATGTCACCACCAAATATTGGCGCACCAAGCCAAACCGCAAGGAAAACCAAAACAAGTCTTAGGTAACCACATGAAATTGCATAGGCAGATCAAGAAATGGCCTAGAGAGAGGGAATTGTCGATGTCGATGAAATTCCCTCCCCACATGTCAAACCAGTGAGCGCCACACTATTCAAGGAAGAACAACAAGCCCCAACAATGGTCAGTATGGAAATTGATTCGCACGACAGTTCACAGGGCCACAAAACAGTCGACGTAGACAACCTACAACAACCTGCGAGGGCCGAAGTAGCCCATAGAAAAAATGGTGACACCAACAAGAGGATAGAGGCAAGGGAAGGGTTCACCCTGCAGTAGGAAGGGTTGGTTGAAGACATCACCGGGAAGCTAGAATCAAGTGCATAAGATGGACAAGCAGAGGCTGGGAATTCTAGAGTTCCAGTAAGAAGAAAGGGAAAATGTCCCATGGCGTGGTCCCCTTGCAAGCAGCTCGACACCCTAATTGTATTATCATACATTCCAGAGGGAGTGCAGGCCATGCCAATTTTATTGGACTGCGTGGAAATACTCAGATACACAAACCATGATGTGTCTGACACCGGAAAATTACCTGAATTTGCACAGCAGGTGTATATGGAGAGTAGAGGCATAAGACCCTTTGGAGATCCTATGATGCAACCAAAGAAATGGGAGGCAAGCCTAACAAACATAGGGATCCTCAACCTAGTAGAGATTCCCCACTTTGGAAGGGGGAGAGAAGTTAATAACTACGTCAATTATTTGATGGCAGTCCTCCATGGAGGCTTCCTATGGATGGAGGAACTCGTCTCCATCGATGTAGAAATTATTGTGTTCATCACAGGTTTGTCGTCAATGGGAGAAAGTCTTGCATAATACCTAGATGAAAAAACTAAATAAAAGGCCCTAGCAGAGGAAATGAAGAAAAAATACAGGATGGAGAGAGGCTCGCACAGGATCATCATCAAAAGGATCAGTGACGCATCCACCCAGATGGCCACAAAAATCATGGCTTGCAAACTATTAAGAAAGTGTTGCAAGGAGGAGGTCCGTACAGGGTTGTCACATATGTAGCACAATGTGAAAATGACACTATGCTCCGTTGGGCCGTATACCTTATGAACCTATTCCTTGACAATTGCAAGGATGCATGGGACTTGGGAAAAGAGCTCCATTACTCATGGTTGATGATTCTGATAGCATTAATCAGGTGGAAGGAGCCTCCATATTACTACTTTTGTGACAAAGTAGGTTGTTTTTGTGCAACACGGTATACATCAATGGGGAGCACTTCGAACCCCAAGATAATAAGTGGCAACATGAGTACCTTTGTGCGGTACTTCAACAACATTCATGAGAGAATCACTAATACATGGATAATCACTCAAGAGGTTGTCGAGCAATACCAAGGTATAACAAAATTCAAGGCTATACGCTACAATATGTGGATCCAAGTGCACAAGGATCCAATGAAGGAATGGTTGTAGCTATGTTACTGCATCAATGAGGAGGAGCTGGAAATGGTAGTACGAGACTGATAAGATGACTGGAAGATCCCAGTCATTACCAAAGAAATGCCAAAAGGGAAGGAGGTAGATGCAGGGTCATCTAAGACACTTGTAGGAGACATCGTTGCGCCCAAGAAGCCGACACAAAAGGGGAAGCCCAGTTAGAAGTCGGTGCAGCAGAAGAAGGGGAGTGCTCCAAAGAAGGAAATTGCCCCAACACACGAAACACAAGAAAAGGGGGACACATCGACAAAACAAACCCCTTCAGAAACCAGTCCACAAGAAACAGGGCCACCCAAATAGTCGATTATACATACGGGGGACTGCGCAAGAAGGCCAATTCTCATAAGCAGCTGCCTGAATACATAATTACTGAGGACGACGCCAACCTCATCATAGAAAGAGTACAAGATCACGTAGTTGAGGAATTCAAAGAGGCCCAACACCAGTGAGGGAGAATGCAAAATGAGTTGGCTGACATAAGGTAGGTCCTAGAGAAAATAAAAGCAGTGCAAAGAGATGAAAGGGGAACAAAACCCTTCCCCGCAACAACAGAGGTAGAGGCAAGGACCGCACCAAATGAGGAAGATACCATATGGACCATCGTGCAGGCGAGTCCAAGCTTCCAAGTCACGTCAGAGATGTTGTAGATGGACCAGGCCATAGCCCAGACACCACTGAAGGATTTGGAAAAGGTAAAGTTGGTACTGGTGAGGATACCAACCAAGGCGCTATACAAGCTCCAAGTTAGTGTCATGCAGGAAGTGAAATCACAAGCAAGGACAGATGCGGTGGAATTATTGGAAATAAAGAATGGAAAGGATGCCTTGGAACAAGTAGTCGAGAAGGTGAAGCTCGAAACAAAAGAGGAAAAATAATGTGTGGATATAATGGAATAGGGATTGATAGTGGTTTATAATCACCTCCTAGACATCACACAAACATCAGAAAAGAGAACAGAGGAGAATATCAACCTCATTTCACAAACCATCGAACATTACAAGAAATAGATTGAGGAGCTCAAGGAAAGGCTTAACCCTATGACTCATCCCGAGGTTTGAGAACAGAGGAAACAAGAAGTTGCACTCCAAATAGCTGAGATTGAGAACCAAGCAAAGGAAGTAGAAGAGTTGTTTGACAGAGCCGCATAGCTCTAGACAGTGCTGGAAGAGGACGAGAATGTCCAACAATGCGACGAGGATGACGAAAGAGTCAATGCAGCCATACAAGAGCTAAAAAAAAGGTAGAAAGCGATGATCATCACAAAGCTCCTGAAGGGAACTCAGGACATGAAGAAGCTGTAGACAGATTTGAAAGCAATGCAGATGCAAAAGAAAGAAAGACAAGAAGAATTGGAACCCCTCCAAGAACAAATAACACATGTTATTGTGTAGTTGGAGGAAGAAAATAAAAGTATGGCACAGACACAAACAAAGAGTGCAACACTATTGTAGGAGGAAATAACAACACAGAGAGTAGAGGCGCTAACAAACAAAGCCACATAGATGAGAGAGAAAGGAAAGGAACTAGCAGAAAAGTTACTTAGCTTGGACAAGGCAGTGCAGGGAGCATGCACTACCTAAGTGGCTCAGGACGAGCCACATGTCAGTGTTGGGGTCATGTTGGGCACAATCCTAATTTGAGAAAATACCCAATTTTGGAAGGAAAGGCCTAATTTTGGAGAATAACAGCTAGCGGGAAAAGCAGCACACGCGAGGAAAAGCAACATGCAAGACAAGCAACATGCAAGGTGTGCAAGCAGTTAGACCTACCAATTTTAGGGTTAGGGTTTTAGATAATGATTGTAACGGCTATAAGCCTAAAAACTAGTATAAATAAAAGCCTAGGAGGTCTAGGTCAAGGTTGTTATGGGATTATTGGTTGGTTGTTCATTAATTGTTCAGTAATTGTAAGTTCAAAGTTGATATAGAAGAGTCAAGTAGGTTTAATCTTGAGGGTTAGATCACAGGCTGAGGAGCCTGGCATGATCTATTCCGTCTCATAGAAGGTCTTAATTCCATTTATGCTTGTAAGGAGAAAGATGTAATGCACACAGTGCTAGATTTTGAAGCAGACTTAATAAAAGAGTAGAGAAGCCAAATCTTTGTGGACGTAGCCCAGGAGGGAGTGAACCATGGTAAAAATTGTGTTATGTGTGTTGTTTAGTGGATGTTTACTTTATGTCAATGATTGATCTTATTTACCTTCTGTCAATGAGTGATTTATGAATGAATGGTTAAGATAGATATGTTAGAATGCATGCATGACCTGAAAGATGAACAAACTCTAGGAATAATAGATGGAATAATCAGTTTATTGCAAGAAGAAGATAAAATACAATCCCAAACCCCCACTCCTTCCTAGACTCCAATAACTTGATCTTTTTAGTCACCCGTAGAACTATCTTGGGTGAGACTATGCAGTGCACTCTGTGTGTTGTGTTTCCTCCTGGTTTACCAGGAAGGCCGATAGTTTTAGAGCGTTTTGTTGGAAACCTGTTCAGATATGAACCTGTTTCAGCCCAAGAAGAATAAGAGAGATTAAACCCAACACTCATGTAGGTATAATGATATAATTCCATATAATAAAGGCCAATATTAATAAGGCCTAGCAATAAGGAAGAATAAGTCAAATGTAAGAAGACCTAATAGAAGCTTCTGCTTCTAGAAGGATCTTCCTCTAGATTATTCTTTTGGATAGATATATTTAGTATAAATAGGAGTAGAGGGTATGAGAAATATTGTCTTGGAGATTATTGTAATAGATCTCTACTTGGATGGAGGTTTCCCTCTCGAAGAGGCAAGTAAACATTGTTATCATTAATCAAGGTGCTCTTTCTGGTGTTATTCTGGTATTATTTTGGTATTGTTCTGGTTATATCATTGTTTCTTTGCCATTTCTATGCTAAAATATGTTTTTTCTACATACTATTTTATATCTGGAATACTGAATTTCTCCCATTTGGGTTTCCATGTAAATTTCAGTGTGCAATGTACTTGATGTGATGATGCTTATGTTTATATTTTCATGATATACTAATGATATATTGATGATATATTGATGATATATTGTTGATTAACTTGAACTTTATATATTGTGGTTAAAAGTGGTAAAATTGCTCATATTGATTCCCCCCCCCCTAGTATTCCAACAATTGTTATCAAATCTGGTTTCTTCAAGAAATAATTTAACCAATGGAAGGAAGATCATGGAGAGAAATGACTTGTATAGAAATGGAATACCACATTTTGATGGTCAGAATGGACTTCCGTATGAGATGTGGATAATTAGAATGAAAAACAATTGACATTCATAAGGATATGATATTTGGTACTCGGTTTTTACAGGATACATTGGTTCAAAGAATCGATATACTACAACTAAGAAAGAATTGAGAAGGAACAACAAAATTTCAATGGATTTCATTATGGAAGGATTACCGGTTTCGGTGAAATTCAAAGTGGGACAATGTTCATCATCCAAAGAACTTTGGGATAAGCTACATAATTTCTACTCAAAGGAATCCCATTCTATGAAAAAGATAAAGAAAATTAAATAAAGTGCAGGTACAAAACAAGAAGAAATATACTCGTTATGTCAGACAGATTCAGAAGAATAAGATTGTGAAGAAGGAATAATAGAACTTGAAGCATAGTTAATCAGTTCTTTATATGAATTAACAAAAGAAGGGAAGAAGATCAAGCCTCTTGAGGAACAATTAGTCAAGAAGAATTCTGAAGAAAGTTCCAAAGAATCCCAATAGGTCATCATGAAACTGAAAGCTTAGGTAGAAGAAGCCAAAGTGATTGAAGGAACTCTCATGAGTTAGTTGGATGAAAAGTAGTGTTTGGAAGCCAAAATGACAACACAAATAAAGGAAGCAGAAAAGAGAGAGAATATTTTGATAGATCATCTCAAGGAAATAATTGATGATTTAAACCATCTTGAAGTAGAATTTGGTCAATAAGAAAGAAGACTTAAAGAATAAATAATCACATTGAATACCAAACTTGAAGAAGCAAAGAGAACGAAAGACGTCATGAAGACTCAGATGATGAAGAAATAAGAATAGGTTGAGAAGCTTGAAGAAGAAGTTGTCACATTGAGAGTTAAAATCATCAAGTTCAACAAGAACGTTGAAGAGTGAGAAACATCCACATCATTAGTAAAGGAAGTTGAAGAGAAAAGTTACAGGTTACCGGAAGGGAAAAATGAAGAGAAGCCTAAGAGTTATGCAGAAGTCATCAAAGGTACTATGAAGAAGGAAGAATGGAATCCCCTAAAGAATAACATTCCAGAAGTGCAGAAGACTCAAGAAGAAGATTACAAAAGAGATGGATATCAAAGAAGACCCTCTACATTCACACAACAAAGAACCTTCAATCTTGATGATGGAATCAACAGAAGATATGTAATACCTCGGTTTTGAGCCCCTGTATTAAATAATGTATTTTTCTAATTTATGAAAGGAAAGAGCACCCAAACAATTAAAAAAGGCTAGTGTGCCTAGGAAATGTAATGTTTTGATCATTATTAATAATAATACATCACTGGCTTCTAGACAGACAAGGACATGAGTTATAGAGGGCTATGATTCCACAAGAGGGGGGCCTTAAGGGGATAAGTATTTATTTTATATTTTATTTACCCATTTTTGTTTTAATGGAGAATATTAGTTACATGATCTTCTTGGGGCAAGGCCATGTGGTTCTTTAATTCCAAGAAATATAAATAAACCCATATTTTCTCTGCTTGGGAGTTCACTCATTCATTGTTCATGGTTCACACCTTTCATTTTGTTCTCTCTCTCTTAATTCACTCTTTCACCCACTCCTCATTCCTCATTCATTCTCATATTGGCTTGGGAAAGAGAAATTAATTGTTGGATAGGAGCCATGGTTTTGTTGGTTGTAACGACTGATGGTGTATTCCAACCATGAATTAATGCCTGCATGTCTGAGATGCATTGACATGTGTTAAGTTTTTCTCACAGTTGAGAACCCTGAGAGTCCTAGCATGGATATTTTTTACCAGATGCATTGGATCCCTAGAAGGAGGTGGATATCCTAAGGGCCTACATGGTAGAGAAGGGGGTCTATTCTCTTGGGTTGTGCATGAGCTTAGATAGAAGAGAGATGGTGTACTTTGGATTGTTGTGTGTGTTGAGAATCTTGTGATAGCTTGAGCGCTGACTAGTTTGGGAAGTTGAGTGACACCCTAGAACCGTCCTTGTGGATTCATAGCCCTGGATCAGAGGTGACGTTGTTGTTGAGAGTTGGAACAACATAGTCTATGGTTGGATGAAAAATCCTTGGTCCACATATAGTTGGTGATTCGTTTCATTAAAGATAAGTGATCTCTGTCATGGTTTCACCTACTTGTATATCTATTTACGTTGTGTATTACTTATTGTATTTTGGATTCATGCTTATAATGTGCATTCTTGTTGTTTATTGTTTCTTATGAAATTATATTCATTTCTTTTATGTTGTAGCATGAATCTTGATCTATGCATGTGAATATTTCGTGCCTCTTTGTTAATTAAAAATTTATCAGAGTTCAAAATCAGTTCAGAAGTGAGTTTTGAAGTAGCGTGGCTAGCCTGTGGGTGGCTGGTTACATTACAGATTGGTATTAGAGCTTCTGGTTCAACACCAGACTAGTATGGGCTGGAACTAGTGTGAATTTTTCAAAATCATTGTTGCATATTTGTCTGTGACGAATTTGGGTGGAAAACGGAGAAGAACAGAAGTGAAATCTCCAAATTTTGATAAATTTCAAATTTTAGTGTTGCAAGGTAGTTAAAGAAGTGATTTATGGCACCACTCTACAGTGGAAGAGTTGAATTCAGTTTTGGAAGTCGAATCCTGTAAGTTTCATGATGACTCTGTAGTTTTATGGATTGATGGCTCAGATTAATTCGACCTGGAAAATAAATGGTTAAGATTCAATCATAGAGGTTCGAGAAAGGCATTCTCAATAGGCCTTTGGGAAGGAAGGTTTGGAAATACCTTGGAGTTAGAAGTCCGAAGAAGAGGACCCCGATGGTAGAATCTCAAAAAAATGTCATTTCTTAGATCAGTTGAGATCATGTTCAGTCATTAGATCTTCCAGAGATGTTATTTTGGAATTTTTTTTTTGGAAGATCCCATTCAGAAGAGTTTTGATGGTATCGAAAGGGAATATTCTTCGATACCCTCCTTTTTCAGAGACGTGAAAATTTGTCGATATTATGAACTCTGAATGAAAAGTTATGATGCTATCAAAATGGAATATTCTTCGATACCCTCAGGTCAGAGTGGTGAATATTACCTAATCTTTGAACTCCAAGTGATAAGGTATCGAAAGAGAATATTCTTCGATACCCTCTGGTCGAAGCGACGAATATTAACTAATATTTTGAACTCCGAGTGATAAGGTATCGAAAAGGGATACTCTTAGATACCCTCCTTTTCGGAGTGGTGAAACTTCTTCGATCTTCTAAACTACGATTGAAGAGTTTCAATAGTATCAAGAAGGGAATATTGTTCGATACCCTTTGGTTGGAGCAGTGAAACCTACCTATTTTTCTGAACTCCGAATGAAAAGCTCCGATGGTATTGAAAATGAATATTCTTCGATACCCTCTTTTTGGAGTCCATTTTGAGCTCGATTCTTCAGCACTCTGAATCGAAACCTCCTATCGACGGTCCAGATCTATTCTAATTTTAATATTAACGATGCAAATTGCCCCGTAGGAAAAACTGGTCCACGGTGTTAAAAAAAACAAGTCTGGAGCCATTTTCGTAATTTGGCCATAACTGGAGCATATTATGATATCTACTAAAGTTCCAAAGAGGGTCATTTCCCATTTCTTCTTGGATATTCCAAAAATGGTGAAATAGTGGTTTTTAAAGATCTGGGTCCAGATCACTAGCAGAGGCCGAGATTAATATAAAATTCATTGAGAGTGTCCAAAAAGTAGACAAACAAACAACCCATGAACGAACTGAATAAATCCTAAGGGTATTGGACTGGGGATGCTAAAATAGGCCAAAATCCACTATTTCGGGCCACTTTTTTTAGATTTTTGAGATTTTCAGAGGAGGAAAAGTGACCCTAGATCACAAAACTGTTTTTATTTTTATGTATTCAACATTTTACACACTCATCATGAAAAACACCTTTGGCTTAGGGAAAAATTTCCATAAGTGCACAAATTGAGCCAATTTTGCAAAAAATTCTAAGTTTGGAAAAAGAGGTGAAAAAGGGCAAAGTTGGAATTCCTAGATTGCTGCAGTTTATTACTGGTGTATCAGATTCAAAATATGAAAGTTGTTATAAATTCCTTGTCATTTTAATTATCTATTCCTCATATAATTTTTTTTCTAGTTCCTAACATATTTTCTTTTGCAATTGACTGAAGTTGGCATTCCAATAAAATTTCACCAGTGGAGAAAATGCACAAATGGGGTGAAAGTGGTTTTTTCATGAAGCAATAAATTTCAGTTGAGAAATTGGATTGGGGAATGAGTACAGTCGTTGGAAATATGATCCAGAGGAGAATGACCTGGAATTGTTATAATTTGGATAATTATGATATAAATATTCATAAATTGAGCAGGAAAAAAGGACGTGTAGCATTAGTTGACATTTTTTTATGATATACATATTTCTAACAAAAATGGTTGCTTCCAAATTTTGCATAATTAGGGGGTATAAACATATAATTTTAGTATAAGAATGCCTATTCAATAAATGGAAGAAGGAGAGGGAGCTTACACCCATGATAAAGAGGCCAAAGGACAAAATATCAGTGTTGGTAATGCAAACACAGAATCAAATGGAAACAAGGATAGAGGGGAGAAAGAAACATTAATAGATACTATGAGAAGCCTAAGAATAAAAGTACAAAGCTACAAATAAGACAATGAGGAACTTATAAGAGATTTTTTTTGGATAAATGCTCAAGTGATGCAAATCTTAAATCAGTTGCAGAGGCAAATAAAGAATGGATCAAACTCAAGACGGGAGGAAGAGGGAATATATCATAAAAGAAGAGATAACTAAAAAAGATATGGTTATTCAATAACTGATATAATAACTCATATGCATAGACATCACTCACCTCACTCAAAAAGGAAATTTTATGCATCTAACTATTCCATAAGTATCCCAGAAGTGTCTCATGTTAGGCACCAAATAAGAAGACATGAATTGGACTGTTTGTAAGGAGAGTTGAGGAAGATTAATCCACCATCATTTGATGGTGAAAGAGAAAGGGAAGATGATGAAAAATCATGGTTTCTTGGACACGGGAGGTATTTTCAATTACATAACTACTCATCAAACCTGGAAGCTAGAATTTCCATTTACCATCTACATGGAAAAGTTGTTATCTGGTGGGATCAACTTAAGCAAGTTGAACACATAAATGAGAGCATGATCACTTGGAATAAATTCAAGAAACATTTTCAGAAGGAGTACCTTTCAGAGCACTCCTATGATAAGAAAATGAAGGAGTTATTTGAACTTAGGCTGGGAAGCATGACCATGGCAGAGTATGAAAAGAAGTTCTTGGGATTGTTAAAGTATGTGAGAATTATAAAAGATGAGAAGGTGAAAATTCAAAGGTTTTTGAGTGTAATTCCTTCATTTTATAAAGAGAAGATTCAATATGTTGAGCCCAAGACGTTGATTGAGACCATATGGAAGGATAAGTACATGTATGAGCAAGGAAAGGGTAGAGAGTCTTTGAAGAAATATTAAAAGTATAAGAAGAAAGAAAAGTCTTATCAGAGAAAGAAAGAATTAAAACCTCCTTTCAATATAAATAACCCAAATAAAAATCAACCAGACCAGCCTGTTAAGGATGAATCCAAGAGAGAAGACTCCTTGGGAAAAAGGGGAATACCACCAACCCAATGTTGGGGATGAAAAAAAGATCACTTGTACAAGGATTTCCCTCATATAAAAGACAAAGTGAATACCATGCACAACATCCAGGAGGCTACAACAATACAAGACATGGGAAGATTTTATGCATCCTTAGAAGATCGACAAGCAACATACCAATCCAATATGATCGAGGTGGAAGGTAAGATCATTAATTATCCTAGCGCTATTTTAATTGATTCATGAGGAAGTCATTGTTACATTGATCCTAAAATAGTGGATAGATTACATTTGGAGAAAAGTAAGATTGAAAATCAAGTTTGGTTCAGCTAGCCACTGGAACCAAAAGAAGAATCAATGATATGGTCAGAGGTTGTTCCATAAGTCTTAAATGTGTGATTACTAATGTTGATCTATATATTATACCATTAGGGTCTTATGATGTTCTAATTGGAATGGATTGGTTGGAAAAGCATCGTGTTGTCCTAGATTTTCATAACAATACATTTACATGTCTTAATGAAGAATGAAAACATAGCATTGTGAAAGGAGTTCCAAGACCCATTTCTATAAGGGATATTTCAGCCTTACAACTGAAGAGATGTTTCAGGAAAGCATGTCAATTGTATGCATCCCATGTGGAGGATCCATAAAATATAAAAGGGCCAAGATTTGAATATTTTTCAGTACTGCAAGAGTTTGAATATGTATTCCAAGAAATATTAGGTTTTCCACCAAAGAGGGAGATATATTTTCTCTATTGATTTAGTACCAGGAGCAACCCTAGTATCAAAAACACCTTACAGAATGAGTACAACAGAATTAAAAGAATTACAAATGCAGTTGGAATAATTATTGAAGAAAGGGTACATGCGTCCAAGTTTTTCACCTTGAGGAGCACTGATACTCTTTGTCAAAAGAAAGATGGAACATTGATGTTGTTTATTGAATTTTGACAACTAAATAAAGCCACTATGAAGAAAAAATATCCTTTACCCAAAATTGATGACCTCTTTGATCAACTAAGAGGGGAAAATATATTTTCAAAAATATACTTGATATCAGGATACCATCAGATAAGAATCAAGGAAAAAGACATCAATAAGACAACCTTTATAACTAGGTATGAGCATTATAAATTTGTAGTGGTGCCATTTGGATTGTCCAATGCACTAGTTGTCTTTATGTGCTTAATGAATGGAATATTCAGAAATTATTTGGATACTTTTGTCATAGTATTCATGGACGACATACTTATCTATTCTAAGTCAGAGGAAGAGAACGAACATCACCTAACACTGGTATTGCAAGTATTGAGGGAACATCAGTTGTATTCCAAGCTTATTAAGTGTTCTTTTTAGCAAGAACAGATCCATCACTTGGGACAAATTATTTAAGAACAGGGCATGGCAGTGGATCCAGAGAAGATTGAATCCATTAGAGGATGGACAAAACCCATAAATGTTTCAGAAGTCATATCTTTTATGGGATTAGTTGGTTACTACATAATATTTATAGCAAGGTTCTTTAAGATTGCTCATCCTATCACTTCTTTGCAAAAGAAGGGAATTAAATTTGAATGGACAGCTGGGTGTGAAGAGAACTTTAATTTTTTGAAAGAGTTACTTACTAGCACACCTATTTTAAAGATTGTTGACCCAAATGAAAGTTTTGTGGTGTGTATAAATGCATGCAAAGAAAGAATTGGTGGAGTCATCACTCAAAATGGACATGTCATTGGTTATGAGTCCAAAAATATTAAAGAACATGAGAGGAACTATGCCACACAAGACTTGGAACTTGCTGTCATTGTTCATGCATTGAATATGTGGAGGAATTATCTCATGGGTAAGAGTTTTGAATTAAGAAAAAACCATAGTGGTATGAAATATCTTTTTGAACAACCAACTTTGAATGCCAGGAAAACGAGATGGATGGAATTTTTAAGCGAATACGATTTTGACATCAAGCATATCAAAGGAAAAGAAAATAAAGTTATTGATGCACTTAGTAGAAGAGTACATCTCATGCATGCTAAAGCCATTAGTATGCATCAATCAGATTTAAAGAGTGGAATTTTAGATGTTGTTGTTACAGATCAACATTACCTATAGGTAAAAGTAAGCGTACAACAGGAAAATGTACAACAAAAAATTATAGAATATGAGATGAAGGAAGATGTATTAGTTATGCATAAAAATAGAATTTATGTTCCTAGTTCCATATAACTTAGGAATTTGGTATTAAAAGAAATGCATAATGTTATGTACGCCGAACATCCTTGTTACCGAAAAACAATTGCAGTAGTAAGAAGCCAATTATTTTGACCATGAATGAAGAAAGATGTTGTTGATTACATTTCCAGATGTATGGAATGTCATAGAGTGAAGGTTGAGCATAGGTACCCAACGAGTTTTCTACAACCATTACCAATTCCAGAGAAGAAATTGGAAGTGGTAACCATTGATTTTATAACTAAATTTCCCAGAACAACAAGGCAACATGATTCAATCATGGTAGTGGTTGATAAATTGACAAAATTTGTTCATTTTGTTCCTATAAAAATGACTCATTCTTGCATGGGATACCTAAGGCAATTTTTTCAGATAGAGATACAAAGTTTATTTCAAATTTCTAGAGGGTATTGTTTAAAGGATTTGGTACAATTTTGAACTTTATCATTGCATGCCATCCACAGTCAAATGGGAAGACAGAGAAATCCAACCAAGTAATTGAAGACATGTTGATAATGTATGTGATGGATAAGCCATGTAAGTGGGAAGATTACTTGCACTTGTTTGAGTTTGTTTATAATAATGTGTATAAATCTTCATTGAAAATGAGCCCATTTGAAGTTTTGTATGGTAGGAAATGTAATACTCTAGTAAGTTGGGAAAACCTAGCAGATAGAGTGGTACATGGGACAAAATTTATCAAGGATATGGAAGACCAGATGGTTAGAATTAAGCAGAATTTAAAGACAACTCAAGATAGACAGAAATTTTTTGCAGATAAGAACATGACATATAGATAATTTAAAGTGGGGGAGTGTTGGCGTAAAAGTTATCAGAATAGGGTACTTCTTAAGTTACCAACAAAAGGTACCGAAGTAGTCTAGAGCACTGGCACTTTAATCTTCCCGGGAGGGAAGAATTCTCACCCGAAGCGCAACTGAGACAAGAAAGAGAGGGAAGGGTAAGAAGAATACTTAGACAGACCTATGAGTTATCAAGATTCATATTAGTCTTATGCAAGATAGATTAAGCATGTAATAGTTCTAAACATATCCTAACTAAGAATAAAGAGAACAAGGTTGCATCTCCACTCATAATGAAGCAATTGAAGTATATCAGACATAAAGATAATACAAAGCAACATTAAATACATTCATAAGACTAACTACACAAGATATATCTAAAATTTGGGTCTCCAATTATATTAACATATCAGGTTCTTCTCATAGCTTGATTCTCATACACAAGTAGTCAGAGGATGCTCCTCATCAGATATGAGATAATGTTACATTCTCTTACTCCTTTAGATCTAGATTGATAAAAACTCTGATACATTGATAGTTTGGTTCTTACCCGGATATCCAAACTCAGCTATGCTAATAGTATGGATCATTACAATAGTGACTCTCGTTACAAAAAAATAATAACAACAACAAGAAAAATAATAATCCGATCCCAACACTCCATCCTAACAAAAACAATCTATCCCAACAACAACAATAACAAAAAAAATTTGCAATCATATCAATCTCATATATATATAATTCGATATTTAGGTTTGTGGGCTAAGAACCCGAGATTTCTCTCTTCTTCTTGATCTTGTTGCAACTTATTTCCTAAAAAATGATGTTGTGTTGTCCTTCCAACCACTTTATGTTTCTTTCTTTAGTCTGTTTTCCATCTCCTCATCATATTGCACAACTTATGTTTACCAAAATGAATCTACAATATGACGTGTGAAACTTCTATCCATCAAAACGAAGGGCCCAACAGGCTCCGACCACAATCCTTGACTCGCCCCGAGACAAGTCTTCGACTCTTCCATGGTCTCTGGGTTGGATTGTTGTTCTTTCTTGCCTTTTGGTTCCAAGTAGCTTCCATTTCCATCTTGGAATTTTTCTTCTTTATCTTCTTCAAACGAAGGGCCCAACTTAGGTACGATTTCTAGGGCTCTCTTCCTGACTTCTTAGAACTTGTCCACTTTTTCCTGCCACTTTCTGGCAAGTAGTGAAGCTTCAACATCAAACTGTTGGGTGGCATCTATGATGCACTCTTTTGGCTTGGATGCAACTAAAGAGTTCCATTATGAGTGAGCTATGACATCCACTTGATGCATCTGTATATATGTTTTCTGGACTACATGTCAAAACTCTCATAGTTTCTTCTTAGCCACAATTTGAGCTTCATATAGTGCATTGAGATCATTGTTCGCTTGTTGGATTTTGTAAAATTTCTCTCGTTGTTCCAGTGGATCTAGGGTGTTGGTTGCTTCTTTGTTGAGCATTGGATATTCATGTGCAAGTCCTCCAATGTTTGGTTGTGACTTGAAATGGTTCCCATCCAATAATTGATTTCTCTGAAACGTTTTGTGCATTCTGCAGTCCTTTTATGCAAGGTTTCCCTTGCATTGTTTCCTTCCAAAACATTTTTCTCCATTTGATCTTGTATCTTCCTAGGTTGCAGTTTGACTTCTCTCTTACTATCTCGCAAATGTGCTTCGATATTTTCTACTCTTTCTACCAGTTCTGACCAGGCTACCTGAATTAATTTGATCTACTCCACAGGCTCGCTTGTTGTGCTGGATTCTCGCAACTGATGCATTGTCTTTCTTACCATTGTCCAGGTCTGTGTGAGATTTTCCTTTACCTTTTATACCTTTTGTTCTGCTTGAATATTTGAGTATTCCTCATGTGTTCGTTGTGCTTGCGCAAGGATTCCTTCTTGTTTCCATAACTCGACTTCTCATTCAGCTTGTTGGATCCTCTGCTCCAATTGCTTAGTCGCAGCTCTGATTATGGCTACCAGCTGCGTCATTGGAAATTGAATGAGTTCTCCCAATGAAGGAGAAACATCCATGGGTACTCGGACTTGTAGTGTCATCCCACTAGCGATCGAATGTTTGGAAGGTGTATCCACCTCTCCTTCTCCTCGGGATGGACCTTGTAGTTGATGTGTAAGTCTAGCCTTCAAAGTCGCTGGAAGTAGAGGGTAAACTTTTGTCTTGGCCAGGAAAAGCTACAACAATTCTGCACAGTGCTGTGGGTTTTGGAATACTGGCTCCAGTTGTTCCTTCAAATATGTTGCGCTCTGCCCCGATGTAGTTTGAGGTTCTTTCTAAACCATCTGTGCTCCTTCCCTTGTTTGTAACGAAACTTCTACAGTTTCTCTTGTGTTGATGGGAGTCTCAACATTGATTGTTGAGAGATGACTCTGGGTTCTTGGGACTTGTGGTATTGGAGTGAGTGGTGGAATTTCTTTTTTATGACTTTTTGTCGACGCTAAAGTGCCCAGAATGGTTACTGACGGAGTGATTGTTTGGCTCGAGGCTTCTGTGGTCAGGGTAGTATGTTCTAGTATATTCTCAAGGGATTCGAGGAGATCTAGCTGCATGGGCTTGGGTGAAGTGGGTTGGTATGAAATGGTTGTGTCTTGCGGTGGCGATGGGGCTTGTGGTGGCGATGAAGCTTTCTCAGTGATGATGTTTGTGGAGGAGGCAGTGTATGGCTCAGGATCATATGTGATGTTAATCATAGTCTGGGAAGCTCAAGCGACTGCTCTAGTAAGAGGTACAACTGAGGATATAGGCTGTGGATTCAAGATCTTCACAGAAGAAATACATGTTCGATGTTTCTTGATTAAGGGATCCCATATGAAGGCAACAACGAGGATTTCATTAACATCTTTTCCTGATAGCACAACCTTTTCTAGGAGCTGCAGAAACATAGGCATTGTCTTCTTCTTCCGCTCCATAGGTTCCTCATCCTCTTCCTCCTCTGAGTCCATCATCATTTGCACATTTGGCTTCTTTATTGCTGGGGTGGAGCTTGGACCTACTCCTTCTTCCTACCCCTTTTTCTTCAGGAGATCTGGAGGCAAGAGGTAATGCATGCCAGACTTGCGTGGATTGTGCTTAACACTAGTCCACGACATGAATTTTTTATCAAATTCTTCCTCATCAAGGTAGAAGGGGAGAAACTTGGAGTGGAATTCTTTATGCCTTGCATGTGTTGACCAAACAAGGGTATTGTGGTAATTCAGGCCAAATGATATGTTCCAAATATTGAGGTTCAAAAAATCCTGTGGTATGTGCCACCACTGAGTTGCATTGATTGACTGAGTGTACCATTTTTCAAAGGCATCATTGTTGAACTCCATGTTCTCCTGATCTGGCCTTGCATGCCATGGCTCAAACATTTTTGCAAGGAAACCTTTGTCCGCTAGTGCCAACTGTCTTCCCATGGGTGGCTTCCATTTCCACATTGAAAATGCTACTAGTAGGTATCAATATGTGAAAGTCATGCCTTTCTCCTGAGCGTCCTCACAAGCGACCATGAGTTCCTCTAGCAGGTAGCTGAACCAATTGAATACAGTTCCATTTGCGCATAAGTATGTTATTGAAAGAACATCTAAGGTGCATTCTCCCTTGTAGTAGGAATGCATGACCTTGCTCACAATTACACAGCAGGTTGTCCAGACTATTTCTAGAATGATTGGGTCAATATTCATTTTTATCCCACCTCTCTCTGTGTGGAACTTCTCGTACAAACTAATTCGCCTTTCTTATTATTGTTATTGCTCGAGCCTTGAAATCCTTTGGACACATCCTCACCCTCGAGAGATAATTCAGTGAGATGGTGAATGTTGTCCGCATGAATCATATATCTTTGGTTGAGCCATAAGATTCTATCATGCACTCGACAGATCAAAAAAATTTTGCATCGCGCAACCTCGACAGTGGTCCCAAAGACCGGTAGATCCCTGAGGTGCATAATTGTGGAGTTGAATAGGTTGGCGAACTTTGGCTTTGAGAAAAAATGGATGTCTCCCATTGTATCTAGGGCCAAGTCCCAGAACATGGTAATGTTCATATATCGAAATAGTACTTGGTCCATCAGATCAAGGTATAGAAGTTTCACTTGCTCCGTCTTCCCCTTGACATCCTTGAAGATCTCGATCCTAGGATCATATGGCTCATCTGTGCTTGCTTCTTTGGGAGTTGAAATCTGGCCTCCTGTTTCTCTTGGCATGATAGATCTGAAGGGATGATAAGATGGGTGAGATGAGGTCATATTTTTGACAAGGGAGAAAAAATCTCTCAGGGTATGCGCGATTGGAGAAAATTCAAAATTAGAGGGTAGCTAACAAAAAATAGTGATTCTCGCTTCGCACGTTCATGGGGTCTTATAACTGGATAATTGGAAAAATATGTAGGTGCACATAAAGACACTCATCATTAGGCCATAAACAAAATATTAGGCTGAGGTGTTCGATGGGACGGATAACTGAGTAAGATCTATCAAGTGATCTTGGATTTTAATGAACAGACTGATAGGGATGTGGTTGAGTTGAGGGCATTAACTTTTTAATGGTTGAGAAGCACAGTGGGGATACCAATGGCATCTGTGTGTATCTTTCCTTTATGTCTTAATGGAAATTTTTAACAGGTTATGGTGGTTATCATAAAGGCTATGACTGGAAGGAATGCATATGGCACATGGGTTGTGATCTAGTTCAGACTCACCCTCCTTCCGACCACAATGGGGGTCCCCTTCATATTTAATGACTTCATTTAATGTAATGGTGGCTCTTCCGATCCTGTGCATATGAGTAAGCATTTCTGTGCAAAATCAAGGCTTAGACTGGAAAATAAAATATATGTCGTGGCGTAATCAATGCACACTCCAATGTTATTAACTAAATTAACTAAATTACAGGAAATTAAAATCTAACTACTATACATGCTCCTTTGGACTGGAGAAACCGTGCTTTGGCTCAAGCATGAGAAATGTAGGGTTTCAGGAGGGATCCATTCACCCATCCTGGCCAAAGGATACCATCCAGTTGCGCTAGCCTGACTGCACCAGAGTGTCGGATTTTCACAACTACGAATGGAACCAAGCAATGCATGCCCAACTTTCCTAGATGTTTTTGATATCGACTGTTGTAGAGTAGTACCGTATCCCCTTGCATGAATCTTTTGGACTTAATATTCCTATCATGCTAAAAATTTTGTCTATGTTTCTCAACTGTTTGATGAAAATACGTTAGAAATATTTCTTCCTCAAGTTCTTGCAAGTATGCAAACCTCTGTGCAATTGATTCATCATCCATCATGTGTGTAGCTTGTTCTATATAGATACTAGGGGTAATAAACTCTGCAGGTACACAAAATTATTTCCCATAAACCAACTGAAATGGAGTGTACCTATGTATCTTCTTCATGGTAGTCCTGTAATCCCACAAGACAACTAGAACTCTGTCATCCTAGTCTTCCCTGTTTTTGCAACATACTTTTGTTAGTCCTCTTTCCATAATTTTATTGAATGCTTCCACTATACCATTAGCTTGTGGATGGTAGGGATTGATATTATAGTGTTGTATAAGAAATTATGTTGTCAAGGTTACGATTGTGCTGCTGATAAAGTGACTATCTTGATCATTGGTCAAACTTATAGGACATCCAAACTGAGTGATAACATTCTCGAAGATAAATCTAGTAGTTGTATCGGTCAAATAGTCTTGAACTTCCTCTGCTTCATCCCATATTGTGAGGTAATCAGTTGCGGTAATGATGTATCTGGATTTTGAGTGCTTAGTCGAGGGGTTGATCGATCCAATAAAATAAACATCCCACTTCTCAAATTCCTGAAGTGCTCTGACTGAATGAAGGGGTAATTCATCTCAGCGTGACAAATTTCCTACTCTTTCGAAGGTGTCACAAGATATAGTATACTCCTTAGCATATTTAAACAACGTAGGGGTGAATTCAGGAAGGTGGGTAACACTTTCGTGACAATCGGGTCTCCAAAATTTCGAAAGACATTTTTTCGGCTGAACTAATTTTCTTTTCGGCCGAAATTCCTATTTTTTGGTCGAAAACTGTTTCGGTCGAACCTTTGAACGTCAAATCGAATGGAACCCTGACGAAACCCTCGATTTTCGTGTACATTTTTAGCCGGACGAATATTTTTCATCCGATAACATCTTTCCGGCCGAAAGATATTTTAGTCGAAATAATGTTTCGTTCGAAATAATCTTTCGGCCGAAAGAACTTTTCGGCTGAAAGGTTATTTCGGCCAAAAGAACTTTTCGGCCGAAAGATTAGTTTGACCGAAAAAAGGTTTATATATTACCCGCACATCTCTCCTGCAATAGTTTTTGTGAGTTCATACCTGTTTGGTTTTTGTTGTGCGGGTGGACAACGTTCCTTTTTGGTGTTTGTTGTGCGGGCGTACATCGTTCCTATTTGGTGTTTGGTGTGTGGGCGAACAATGTTCCTATTTGGTGTTTGGTGTGCGGGTGGAAAATGATCCTGTTTGGTGTTTGTTGTGTGGGTGGTGTATGGTGTTTTTGTGAGGTGTATGGTGTTTGGTGTGCGGGCGAACAACGTTCTTGTTTGGTGTTTGTTGTTTGCTGTGGGCGGGCGAGTGGTGTTTTCTGTAGACGGGCAGTGTTGTGGATATTGGAGCAGCGAGCGGGCGTACGTTGGAGTAGTGGGCATTCAGTCCAGGTATGTTTAGATTGGGATATTTTGAATTATAGCTTAGAATTTATAATTTAAAATTAGGATTTTTTTTTTTTTTAGATTGTTGACAGGGACTTATTCATCCCTGTCCATGTACAATGACAGGCCTGAATTCGGGCATGTACTTGTACATGGACACGGACGAATATGGCCCTGTCCATTATGTTTAAATATGTTTAAATTTAATTTTAAACATGTTTCAAATATGTTTAAATATGTTTAAATTTTAAATTTTTAAACATGGCCGAATTTTAAATTTTTAAATAGGGTCGAATTTCAAATATGTTAAAATTTTAAATTTTTAGAAATTTTTTATTTTTAGTTAAAATTTTGAGTTTAGAAATTTTGTTTAGAATGTTGACAGGGCCTTATTCAGCCTTGTCCATGTAGAAGTTAGAATTTAGAAGTTAGAAGTTATTTTAGAATTTTAGAATTTAAATTTTAAATTTCTATTTCGGGCTTAAATTTTAAATTTCTATTTAAATTTTAGAATTTAGAAGTTGATTTTTTATTGTTGACAGGGCCTTATTCGACCC
>WSFP011413098.1:0-24217 GCA_009831015.1 Picea engelmannii | reverse complement strand
CCCATGGAGAAAATTTGTTTTTACATCTAACTATTCAAGATGCAAATCTTCTACTGCCACAAGACTTAAAATAGTTCTAATTGAAGTCATTTTAACAATAGGAGAAAATATTTCATCAAAATCTATACCCTTCTTTTGGGAAAACCCCTTTACACCAAGTATAGCCTTGTACCGCTTTTTCCCTCCATCTTCTTCCTTCAACTTGTAAACCCATTTATTTTGAAATGCTCTTTTTCCTACAGGAAACTGAACCAAATCCCAAGTCTAGTTATTTTCCAAAGAATCCATTTCCTCTTTCATGCCTTGCTCCCACTTATTTTTAGTGTCTACCTACATTGCCTCTTCATAACATTCTGATTCACCAGAATCAGTCAACAATAAATAATACAATGAAGGAGAGTATCGTTCAGGGGGTCTACGTAACCTAGTAGATATTCTAACAACACTTGCAGGAGTTTGAGGTACATGTTGCTCCTTTTATTGTACATTTTGATTTTCTGGTACCTTTGGAATTTATTTTTCAGTGATCTCATCAAGCACGGTGTATTCTAGTATTTTTGTTTCATGTTTCTTTCCTTACAACTGATCTTTGTACATGACCTTCTCATTGAATATGACATCTCTACTCCTAATGATTTTGCGATTTTCATAATCCCATAAGCGATAACCAAAATCATTAACATTGTATCAAATAAAGGTACACTTCTTGTATTTTTCCTCAAGATTTTTTCCATTTTCTTTATCAATATGGACAAATGCTTCACAACCGAAAGTCTTAAAAAAGGAGCAGTTTACCTTTTTACCTGTCCATGCCTCCTCTAGAATTCCACCATATAAAGAGCTTGAAGTTCCTTTTTTTATTAAGTAAACAGAAGCATCTACAACATCTTCCTAGAACTGTAAGGGAAAACCATCAGGCAATCTCATACTCCTTGCATGCTCCATGATTGTCCTATTCATCCTTTACGACACACCATTTTATTGTGGTGTTCCTAGAAATGTCCTTTCTCTACGAATCCCATGGTATGAAAAATAATCATCAAACTCCTGGCTGCAATATTCATGTCCATTTTCTTATCTGAGACACTTCAACGTTTTTCCTGTTTCATTCTCAACCAAATCTTTCCATTTCTTAAAAGTATCAAAAACATCATATTTTTGTCTAATGCAATAAAGCCAAGTTTTTCTAGTTGCATCATCAACAAAAGTAACATAATAATGAGAGCCACCAAGAGATGATACCTGAGCTAGTCCCCATACATATGTATTCACAAGATCTAACCTTTCACTCTTATTTTCTTTTCCGACTCTGAGAAATATGACTCTCTTATGTTTTCCATAAACCCAATGCTCACAGAAATCCAAATCAATTTGTTTAAGATCTGGCAACAAATTTCTTTTGTGAAGTATCTACATCCCCTTCTCACTCATGTGTCCAAGCCTATGATGCCACAGTGTTGTATCCATTCTTGTAGAAGATAAAGAGATTGAAGAGTCAATATTACTAGTACATAAATACAATGTACCTACCTTTTATCCTTTTTCTATCACCAGTGATCCTTTGGTGACCTTCCACACCTTATCTATAAATATGGATATACAACCTTCAATTTCCAACTGCCTTGTTGAAATTATATTTTTCCTTACATATGGAAAATGTCTTACCTCTTTCAACAACCATTGCTTTCCATTCCTTTTCTTTCTTTTTACCTTTCCCATTCCAACAATTTTGCATGTTTCATAATCACCCAAATGAACCTGTCCAAAATCACCTTGAACATAATCTAGAAAATGTTTCCTATGGGGTATGGAATGAAATGAAGCCCCTGAATCTACTACCCAAGACTCAAAAATATTATCTATAGAAAGAATCAAAGCATCTTGTAACACATCACCTGCTACATTTGCTTCCTAATTTTTCTCCTACTGCCCATCTCTTTGTTTCTTTGGAGATTTGCATTCTTTTTTCAGATGTCCTTTCTTCCCACAATTATAGCACTCTATCTTTCCCAGTCTGTATTTGGATCTTCCCTTCCTAGAATTCTTGCGGTTCCCTGAGCCCTTTCCTCTATCCTTTTGTCTTCCCCTGTTCTCAATGTTTAACACATTACCTGGTGTCTCACTTGTGCTTTTCCATCGCATTTCCTCACTAAGGATAACACCAACAACATCATCAAATTTTAAAGTGTTTGAACCAAATACAGAGTTACTTACATCCATGACCAAGTCGTTCCAACTTTCTAGAAATGAGCACAAGATTAGAAGATCCCTGACCTCATCATCAAAGTCCACTTTTACAGAACTTAGTTGATTAGTAACCTTTTTAAATTCATTTAAATGATCTACAACAGACCCACCTTCTGACATCTTCATATTAAATAATAGCTTCATTAGAAATACCTCATTGGACACTGAGGGTTTTTCATACATTTTAGCGAATGCATCCATCATCTCCTTCATTATCTTTTCTTTCAAAATATTGAAAGCCACCAACATTTCCAAGCTTAGTTGTATCGTTCCTAGTGCCTTTCTGTCAAGAGCCTCCCATTCTTCATCCTCCATGGCCGTCAGATTCTTTGTTGTTCCAGCCAATGGTAGGAATATATCCTTCTGATATAAGTAATCTTCCATCTGCATCTTCCATAACTGGTATTTTTGGCCGTTATATTTCTCGACTCTAAACTTTTCATCTTCCGCCATTGCTTCCACTCGAACTAGGAACCCTCTTTTCCTATGAGTTACCTTTTGCTCTGATACCAGTTGTTAGAAAAACAGGATTGTGGAGCAATAAAATAAAAACAAATGTGGAAATAAAACACAAAATATACATAATATAATAGAGACATGGATATATGTGGTTCAACTAGTGTGGGCTACGTCCACCAAAGAAATTTCTAGGTCCTTCCTTTTTATTATCCAATAAATGAAGGGATACAACCTACACCACACCCGCTGTAACTTGCTCTTCTTTCTCTCATATTCTCCTCTCTCAGAATACAATACTCACAATGATACATAGCCACAATACATTTCCGTCATAAAAGAGGGTTTCCTTCTAGGGAAAGAAACCCTAACATAACTTCTACTATCAGATCTGCGACCTTATAATGAACGGTCCAAATTTACTATGAAATTAAAATATACATTTCCAAGGAATTTTTTTCTTCGAGGGACTGCTTTCCCCCAGACCCCCCATCTAGGGGATCGACCCCCCAGACCTCACAAGGGGGGCAAGCCCCTCCTAAAACTCCCATGCGTGGAGGGGTGTACAGTCTTCTGGGGTGTAAAGTATTCATGGGTATATAAACATGGTTGAAAACAAAAACCTCTGAATCAGGAAGATAATCAGGCTCCACAACCAAAACATGGAACCCTCTATATAAAGGGGAAACATGGAAAAACCAACACTTATTGTGAAATTGCAAACTCACAGAGCTAGAGAGCACGTAAACGACAGGAAAATAAGCGAGTGCATAGAGCGAACCAGTAAAATTTTATTTGAAAAAGAAAGAAGTACCCACTATGTCACCACCAAATATTGGCGCACCAAGCCAAACCGCAAGGAAAACCAAAACAAGTCTTAGGTAACCACATGAAATTGCATAGGCAGATCAAGAAATGGCCTAGAGAGAGGGAATTGTCGATGTCGATGAAATTCCCTCCCCACATGTCAAACCAGTGAGCGCCACACTATTCAAGGAAGAACAACAAGCCCCAACAATGGTCAGTATGGAAATTGATTCGCACGACAGTTCACAGGGCCACAAAACAGTCGACGTAGACAACCTACAACAACCTGCGAGGGCCGAAGTAGCCCATAGAAAAAATGGTGACACCAACAAGAGGATAGAGGCAAGGGAAGGGTTCACCCTGCAGTAGGAAGGGTTGGTTGAAGACATCACCGGGAAGCTAGAATCAAGTGCATAAGATGGACAAGCAGAGGCTGGGAATTCTAGAGTTCCAGTAAGAAGAAAGGGAAAATGTCCCATGGCGTGGTCCCCTTGCAAGCAGCTCGACACCCTAATTGTATTATCATACATTCCAGAGGGAGTGCAGGCCATGCCAATTTTATTGGACTGCGTGGAAATACTCAGATACACAAACCATGATGTGTCTGACACCGGAAAATTACCTGAATTTGCACAGCAGGTGTATATGGAGAGTAGAGGCATAAGACCCTTTGGAGATCCTATGATGCAACCAAAGAAATGGGAGGCAAGCCTAACAAACATAGGGATCCTCAACCTAGTAGAGATTCCCCACTTTGGAAGGGGGAGAGAAGTTAATAACTACGTCAATTATTTGATGGCAGTCCTCCATGGAGGCTTCCTATGGATGGAGGAACTCGTCTCCATCGATGTAGAAATTATTGTGTTCATCACAGGTTTGTCGTCAATGGGAGAAAGTCTTGCATAATACCTAGATGAAAAAACTAAATAAAAGGCCCTAGCAGAGGAAATGAAGAAAAAATACAGGATGGAGAGAGGCTCGCACAGGATCATCATCAAAAGGATCAGTGACGCATCCACCCAGATGGCCACAAAAATCATGGCTTGCAAACTATTAAGAAAGTGTTGCAAGGAGGAGGTCCGTACAGGGTTGTCACATATGTAGCACAATGTGAAAATGACACTATGCTCCGTTGGGCCGTATACCTTATGAACCTATTCCTTGACAATTGCAAGGATGCATGGGACTTGGGAAAAGAGCTCCATTACTCATGGTTGATGATTCTGATAGCATTAATCAGGTGGAAGGAGCCTCCATATTACTACTTTTGTGACAAAGTAGGTTGTTTTTGTGCAACACGGTATACATCAATGGGGAGCACTTCGAACCCCAAGATAATAAGTGGCAACATGAGTACCTTTGTGCGGTACTTCAACAACATTCATGAGAGAATCACTAATACATGGATAATCACTCAAGAGGTTGTCGAGCAATACCAAGGTATAACAAAATTCAAGGCTATACGCTACAATATGTGGATCCAAGTGCACAAGGATCCAATGAAGGAATGGTTGTAGCTATGTTACTGCATCAATGAGGAGGAGCTGGAAATGGTAGTACGAGACTGATAAGATGACTGGAAGATCCCAGTCATTACCAAAGAAATGCCAAAAGGGAAGGAGGTAGATGCAGGGTCATCTAAGACACTTGTAGGAGACATCGTTGCGCCCAAGAAGCCGACACAAAAGGGGAAGCCCAGTTAGAAGTCGGTGCAGCAGAAGAAGGGGAGTGCTCCAAAGAAGGAAATTGCCCCAACACACGAAACACAAGAAAAGGGGGACACATCGACAAAACAAACCCCTTCAGAAACCAGTCCACAAGAAACAGGGCCACCCAAATAGTCGATTATACATACGGGGGACTGCGCAAGAAGGCCAATTCTCATAAGCAGCTGCCTGAATACATAATTACTGAGGACGACGCCAACCTCATCATAGAAAGAGTACAAGATCACGTAGTTGAGGAATTCAAAGAGGCCCAACACCAGTGAGGGAGAATGCAAAATGAGTTGGCTGACATAAGGTAGGTCCTAGAGAAAATAAAAGCAGTGCAAAGAGATGAAAGGGGAACAAAACCCTTCCCCGCAACAACAGAGGTAGAGGCAAGGACCGCACCAAATGAGGAAGATACCATATGGACCATCGTGCAGGCGAGTCCAAGCTTCCAAGTCACGTCAGAGATGTTGTAGATGGACCAGGCCATAGCCCAGACACCACTGAAGGATTTGGAAAAGGTAAAGTTGGTACTGGTGAGGATACCAACCAAGGCGCTATACAAGCTCCAAGTTAGTGTCATGCAGGAAGTGAAATCACAAGCAAGGACAGATGCGGTGGAATTATTGGAAATAAAGAATGGAAAGGATGCCTTGGAACAAGTAGTCGAGAAGGTGAAGCTCGAAACAAAAGAGGAAAAATAATGTGTGGATATAATGGAATAGGGATTGATAGTGGTTTATAATCACCTCCTAGACATCACACAAACATCAGAAAAGAGAACAGAGGAGAATATCAACCTCATTTCACAAACCATCGAACATTACAAGAAATAGATTGAGGAGCTCAAGGAAAGGCTTAACCCTATGACTCATCCCGAGGTTTGAGAACAGAGGAAACAAGAAGTTGCACTCCAAATAGCTGAGATTGAGAACCAAGCAAAGGAAGTAGAAGAGTTGTTTGACAGAGCCGCATAGCTCTAGACAGTGCTGGAAGAGGACGAGAATGTCCAACAATGCGACGAGGATGACGAAAGAGTCAATGCAGCCATACAAGAGCTAAAAAAAAGGTAGAAAGCGATGATCATCACAAAGCTCCTGAAGGGAACTCAGGACATGAAGAAGCTGTAGACAGATTTGAAAGCAATGCAGATGCAAAAGAAAGAAAGACAAGAAGAATTGGAACCCCTCCAAGAACAAATAACACATGTTATTGTGTAGTTGGAGGAAGAAAATAAAAGTATGGCACAGACACAAACAAAGAGTGCAACACTATTGTAGGAGGAAATAACAACACAGAGAGTAGAGGCGCTAACAAACAAAGCCACATAGATGAGAGAGAAAGGAAAGGAACTAGCAGAAAAGTTACTTAGCTTGGACAAGGCAGTGCAGGGAGCATGCACTACCTAAGTGGCTCAGGACGAGCCACATGTCAGTGTTGGGGTCATGTTGGGCACAATCCTAATTTGAGAAAATACCCAATTTTGGAAGGAAAGGCCTAATTTTGGAGAATAACAGCTAGCGGGAAAAGCAGCACACGCGAGGAAAAGCAACATGCAAGACAAGCAACATGCAAGGTGTGCAAGCAGTTAGACCTACCAATTTTAGGGTTAGGGTTTTAGATAATGATTGTAACGGCTATAAGCCTAAAAACTAGTATAAATAAAAGCCTAGGAGGTCTAGGTCAAGGTTGTTATGGGATTATTGGTTGGTTGTTCATTAATTGTTCAGTAATTGTAAGTTCAAAGTTGATATAGAAGAGTCAAGTAGGTTTAATCTTGAGGGTTAGATCACAGGCTGAGGAGCCTGGCATGATCTATTCCGTCTCATAGAAGGTCTTAATTCCATTTATGCTTGTAAGGAGAAAGATGTAATGCACACAGTGCTAGATTTTGAAGCAGACTTAATAAAAGAGTAGAGAAGCCAAATCTTTGTGGACGTAGCCCAGGAGGGAGTGAACCATGGTAAAAATTGTGTTATGTGTGTTGTTTAGTGGATGTTTACTTTATGTCAATGATTGATCTTATTTACCTTCTGTCAATGAGTGATTTATGAATGAATGGTTAAGATAGATATGTTAGAATGCATGCATGACCTGAAAGATGAACAAACTCTAGGAATAATAGATGGAATAATCAGTTTATTGCAAGAAGAAGATAAAATACAATCCCAAACCCCCACTCCTTCCTAGACTCCAATAACTTGATCTTTTTAGTCACCCGTAGAACTATCTTGGGTGAGACTATGCAGTGCACTCTGTGTGTTGTGTTTCCTCCTGGTTTACCAGGAAGGCCGATAGTTTTAGAGCGTTTTGTTGGAAACCTGTTCAGATATGAACCTGTTTCAGCCCAAGAAGAATAAGAGAGATTAAACCCAACACTCATGTAGGTATAATGATATAATTCCATATAATAAAGGCCAATATTAATAAGGCCTAGCAATAAGGAAGAATAAGTCAAATGTAAGAAGACCTAATAGAAGCTTCTGCTTCTAGAAGGATCTTCCTCTAGATTATTCTTTTGGATAGATATATTTAGTATAAATAGGAGTAGAGGGTATGAGAAATATTGTCTTGGAGATTATTGTAATAGATCTCTACTTGGATGGAGGTTTCCCTCTCGAAGAGGCAAGTAAACATTGTTATCATTAATCAAGGTGCTCTTTCTGGTGTTATTCTGGTATTATTTTGGTATTGTTCTGGTTATATCATTGTTTCTTTGCCATTTCTATGCTAAAATATGTTTTTTCTACATACTATTTTATATCTGGAATACTGAATTTCTCCCATTTGGGTTTCCATGTAAATTTCAGTGTGCAATGTACTTGATGTGATGATGCTTATGTTTATATTTTCATGATATACTAATGATATATTGATGATATATTGATGATATATTGTTGATTAACTTGAACTTTATATATTGTGGTTAAAAGTGGTAAAATTGCTCATATTGATTCCCCCCCCCCTAGTATTCCAACAATTGTTATCAAATCTGGTTTCTTCAAGAAATAATTTAACCAATGGAAGGAAGATCATGGAGAGAAATGACTTGTATAGAAATGGAATACCACATTTTGATGGTCAGAATGGACTTCCGTATGAGATGTGGATAATTAGAATGAAAAACAATTGACATTCATAAGGATATGATATTTGGTACTCGGTTTTTACAGGATACATTGGTTCAAAGAATCGATATACTACAACTAAGAAAGAATTGAGAAGGAACAACAAAATTTCAATGGATTTCATTATGGAAGGATTACCGGTTTCGGTGAAATTCAAAGTGGGACAATGTTCATCATCCAAAGAACTTTGGGATAAGCTACATAATTTCTACTCAAAGGAATCCCATTCTATGAAAAAGATAAAGAAAATTAAATAAAGTGCAGGTACAAAACAAGAAGAAATATACTCGTTATGTCAGACAGATTCAGAAGAATAAGATTGTGAAGAAGGAATAATAGAACTTGAAGCATAGTTAATCAGTTCTTTATATGAATTAACAAAAGAAGGGAAGAAGATCAAGCCTCTTGAGGAACAATTAGTCAAGAAGAATTCTGAAGAAAGTTCCAAAGAATCCCAATAGGTCATCATGAAACTGAAAGCTTAGGTAGAAGAAGCCAAAGTGATTGAAGGAACTCTCATGAGTTAGTTGGATGAAAAGTAGTGTTTGGAAGCCAAAATGACAACACAAATAAAGGAAGCAGAAAAGAGAGAGAATATTTTGATAGATCATCTCAAGGAAATAATTGATGATTTAAACCATCTTGAAGTAGAATTTGGTCAATAAGAAAGAAGACTTAAAGAATAAATAATCACATTGAATACCAAACTTGAAGAAGCAAAGAGAACGAAAGACGTCATGAAGACTCAGATGATGAAGAAATAAGAATAGGTTGAGAAGCTTGAAGAAGAAGTTGTCACATTGAGAGTTAAAATCATCAAGTTCAACAAGAACGTTGAAGAGTGAGAAACATCCACATCATTAGTAAAGGAAGTTGAAGAGAAAAGTTACAGGTTACCGGAAGGGAAAAATGAAGAGAAGCCTAAGAGTTATGCAGAAGTCATCAAAGGTACTATGAAGAAGGAAGAATGGAATCCCCTAAAGAATAACATTCCAGAAGTGCAGAAGACTCAAGAAGAAGATTACAAAAGAGATGGATATCAAAGAAGACCCTCTACATTCACACAACAAAGAACCTTCAATCTTGATGATGGAATCAACAGAAGATATGTAATACCTCGGTTTTGAGCCCCTGTATTAAATAATGTATTTTTCTAATTTATGAAAGGAAAGAGCACCCAAACAATTAAAAAAGGCTAGTGTGCCTAGGAAATGTAATGTTTTGATCATTATTAATAATAATACATCACTGGCTTCTAGACAGACAAGGACATGAGTTATAGAGGGCTATGATTCCACAAGAGGGGGGCCTTAAGGGGATAAGTATTTATTTTATATTTTATTTACCCATTTTTGTTTTAATGGAGAATATTAGTTACATGATCTTCTTGGGGCAAGGCCATGTGGTTCTTTAATTCCAAGAAATATAAATAAACCCATATTTTCTCTGCTTGGGAGTTCACTCATTCATTGTTCATGGTTCACACCTTTCATTTTGTTCTCTCTCTCTTAATTCACTCTTTCACCCACTCCTCATTCCTCATTCATTCTCATATTGGCTTGGGAAAGAGAAATTAATTGTTGGATAGGAGCCATGGTTTTGTTGGTTGTAACGACTGATGGTGTATTCCAACCATGAATTAATGCCTGCATGTCTGAGATGCATTGACATGTGTTAAGTTTTTCTCACAGTTGAGAACCCTGAGAGTCCTAGCATGGATATTTTTTACCAGATGCATTGGATCCCTAGAAGGAGGTGGATATCCTAAGGGCCTACATGGTAGAGAAGGGGGTCTATTCTCTTGGGTTGTGCATGAGCTTAGATAGAAGAGAGATGGTGTACTTTGGATTGTTGTGTGTGTTGAGAATCTTGTGATAGCTTGAGCGCTGACTAGTTTGGGAAGTTGAGTGACACCCTAGAACCGTCCTTGTGGATTCATAGCCCTGGATCAGAGGTGACGTTGTTGTTGAGAGTTGGAACAACATAGTCTATGGTTGGATGAAAAATCCTTGGTCCACATATAGTTGGTGATTCGTTTCATTAAAGATAAGTGATCTCTGTCATGGTTTCACCTACTTGTATATCTATTTACGTTGTGTATTACTTATTGTATTTTGGATTCATGCTTATAATGTGCATTCTTGTTGTTTATTGTTTCTTATGAAATTATATTCATTTCTTTTATGTTGTAGCATGAATCTTGATCTATGCATGTGAATATTTCGTGCCTCTTTGTTAATTAAAAATTTATCAGAGTTCAAAATCAGTTCAGAAGTGAGTTTTGAAGTAGCGTGGCTAGCCTGTGGGTGGCTGGTTACATTACAGATTGGTATTAGAGCTTCTGGTTCAACACCAGACTAGTATGGGCTGGAACTAGTGTGAATTTTTCAAAATCATTGTTGCATATTTGTCTGTGACGAATTTGGGTGGAAAACGGAGAAGAACAGAAGTGAAATCTCCAAATTTTGATAAATTTCAAATTTTAGTGTTGCAAGGTAGTTAAAGAAGTGATTTATGGCACCACTCTACAGTGGAAGAGTTGAATTCAGTTTTGGAAGTCGAATCCTGTAAGTTTCATGATGACTCTGTAGTTTTATGGATTGATGGCTCAGATTAATTCGACCTGGAAAATAAATGGTTAAGATTCAATCATAGAGGTTCGAGAAAGGCATTCTCAATAGGCCTTTGGGAAGGAAGGTTTGGAAATACCTTGGAGTTAGAAGTCCGAAGAAGAGGACCCCGATGGTAGAATCTCAAAAAAATGTCATTTCTTAGATCAGTTGAGATCATGTTCAGTCATTAGATCTTCCAGAGATGTTATTTTGGAATTTTTTTTTTGGAAGATCCCATTCAGAAGAGTTTTGATGGTATCGAAAGGGAATATTCTTCGATACCCTCCTTTTTCAGAGACGTGAAAATTTGTCGATATTATGAACTCTGAATGAAAAGTTATGATGCTATCAAAATGGAATATTCTTCGATACCCTCAGGTCAGAGTGGTGAATATTACCTAATCTTTGAACTCCAAGTGATAAGGTATCGAAAGAGAATATTCTTCGATACCCTCTGGTCGAAGCGACGAATATTAACTAATATTTTGAACTCCGAGTGATAAGGTATCGAAAAGGGATACTCTTAGATACCCTCCTTTTCGGAGTGGTGAAACTTCTTCGATCTTCTAAACTACGATTGAAGAGTTTCAATAGTATCAAGAAGGGAATATTGTTCGATACCCTTTGGTTGGAGCAGTGAAACCTACCTATTTTTCTGAACTCCGAATGAAAAGCTCCGATGGTATTGAAAATGAATATTCTTCGATACCCTCTTTTTGGAGTCCATTTTGAGCTCGATTCTTCAGCACTCTGAATCGAAACCTCCTATCGACGGTCCAGATCTATTCTAATTTTAATATTAACGATGCAAATTGCCCCGTAGGAAAAACTGGTCCACGGTGTTAAAAAAAACAAGTCTGGAGCCATTTTCGTAATTTGGCCATAACTGGAGCATATTATGATATCTACTAAAGTTCCAAAGAGGGTCATTTCCCATTTCTTCTTGGATATTCCAAAAATGGTGAAATAGTGGTTTTTAAAGATCTGGGTCCAGATCACTAGCAGAGGCCGAGATTAATATAAAATTCATTGAGAGTGTCCAAAAAGTAGACAAACAAACAACCCATGAACGAACTGAATAAATCCTAAGGGTATTGGACTGGGGATGCTAAAATAGGCCAAAATCCACTATTTCGGGCCACTTTTTTTAGATTTTTGAGATTTTCAGAGGAGGAAAAGTGACCCTAGATCACAAAACTGTTTTTATTTTTATGTATTCAACATTTTACACACTCATCATGAAAAACACCTTTGGCTTAGGGAAAAATTTCCATAAGTGCACAAATTGAGCCAATTTTGCAAAAAATTCTAAGTTTGGAAAAAGAGGTGAAAAAGGGCAAAGTTGGAATTCCTAGATTGCTGCAGTTTATTACTGGTGTATCAGATTCAAAATATGAAAGTTGTTATAAATTCCTTGTCATTTTAATTATCTATTCCTCATATAATTTTTTTTCTAGTTCCTAACATATTTTCTTTTGCAATTGACTGAAGTTGGCATTCCAATAAAATTTCACCAGTGGAGAAAATGCACAAATGGGGTGAAAGTGGTTTTTTCATGAAGCAATAAATTTCAGTTGAGAAATTGGATTGGGGAATGAGTACAGTCGTTGGAAATATGATCCAGAGGAGAATGACCTGGAATTGTTATAATTTGGATAATTATGATATAAATATTCATAAATTGAGCAGGAAAAAAGGACGTGTAGCATTAGTTGACATTTTTTTATGATATACATATTTCTAACAAAAATGGTTGCTTCCAAATTTTGCATAATTAGGGGGTATAAACATATAATTTTAGTATAAGAATGCCTATTCAATAAATGGAAGAAGGAGAGGGAGCTTACACCCATGATAAAGAGGCCAAAGGACAAAATATCAGTGTTGGTAATGCAAACACAGAATCAAATGGAAACAAGGATAGAGGGGAGAAAGAAACATTAATAGATACTATGAGAAGCCTAAGAATAAAAGTACAAAGCTACAAATAAGACAATGAGGAACTTATAAGAGATTTTTTTTGGATAAATGCTCAAGTGATGCAAATCTTAAATCAGTTGCAGAGGCAAATAAAGAATGGATCAAACTCAAGACGGGAGGAAGAGGGAATATATCATAAAAGAAGAGATAACTAAAAAAGATATGGTTATTCAATAACTGATATAATAACTCATATGCATAGACATCACTCACCTCACTCAAAAAGGAAATTTTATGCATCTAACTATTCCATAAGTATCCCAGAAGTGTCTCATGTTAGGCACCAAATAAGAAGACATGAATTGGACTGTTTGTAAGGAGAGTTGAGGAAGATTAATCCACCATCATTTGATGGTGAAAGAGAAAGGGAAGATGATGAAAAATCATGGTTTCTTGGACACGGGAGGTATTTTCAATTACATAACTACTCATCAAACCTGGAAGCTAGAATTTCCATTTACCATCTACATGGAAAAGTTGTTATCTGGTGGGATCAACTTAAGCAAGTTGAACACATAAATGAGAGCATGATCACTTGGAATAAATTCAAGAAACATTTTCAGAAGGAGTACCTTTCAGAGCACTCCTATGATAAGAAAATGAAGGAGTTATTTGAACTTAGGCTGGGAAGCATGACCATGGCAGAGTATGAAAAGAAGTTCTTGGGATTGTTAAAGTATGTGAGAATTATAAAAGATGAGAAGGTGAAAATTCAAAGGTTTTTGAGTGTAATTCCTTCATTTTATAAAGAGAAGATTCAATATGTTGAGCCCAAGACGTTGATTGAGACCATATGGAAGGATAAGTACATGTATGAGCAAGGAAAGGGTAGAGAGTCTTTGAAGAAATATTAAAAGTATAAGAAGAAAGAAAAGTCTTATCAGAGAAAGAAAGAATTAAAACCTCCTTTCAATATAAATAACCCAAATAAAAATCAACCAGACCAGCCTGTTAAGGATGAATCCAAGAGAGAAGACTCCTTGGGAAAAAGGGGAATACCACCAACCCAATGTTGGGGATGAAAAAAAGATCACTTGTACAAGGATTTCCCTCATATAAAAGACAAAGTGAATACCATGCACAACATCCAGGAGGCTACAACAATACAAGACATGGGAAGATTTTATGCATCCTTAGAAGATCGACAAGCAACATACCAATCCAATATGATCGAGGTGGAAGGTAAGATCATTAATTATCCTAGCGCTATTTTAATTGATTCATGAGGAAGTCATTGTTACATTGATCCTAAAATAGTGGATAGATTACATTTGGAGAAAAGTAAGATTGAAAATCAAGTTTGGTTCAGCTAGCCACTGGAACCAAAAGAAGAATCAATGATATGGTCAGAGGTTGTTCCATAAGTCTTAAATGTGTGATTACTAATGTTGATCTATATATTATACCATTAGGGTCTTATGATGTTCTAATTGGAATGGATTGGTTGGAAAAGCATCGTGTTGTCCTAGATTTTCATAACAATACATTTACATGTCTTAATGAAGAATGAAAACATAGCATTGTGAAAGGAGTTCCAAGACCCATTTCTATAAGGGATATTTCAGCCTTACAACTGAAGAGATGTTTCAGGAAAGCATGTCAATTGTATGCATCCCATGTGGAGGATCCATAAAATATAAAAGGGCCAAGATTTGAATATTTTTCAGTACTGCAAGAGTTTGAATATGTATTCCAAGAAATATTAGGTTTTCCACCAAAGAGGGAGATATATTTTCTCTATTGATTTAGTACCAGGAGCAACCCTAGTATCAAAAACACCTTACAGAATGAGTACAACAGAATTAAAAGAATTACAAATGCAGTTGGAATAATTATTGAAGAAAGGGTACATGCGTCCAAGTTTTTCACCTTGAGGAGCACTGATACTCTTTGTCAAAAGAAAGATGGAACATTGATGTTGTTTATTGAATTTTGACAACTAAATAAAGCCACTATGAAGAAAAAATATCCTTTACCCAAAATTGATGACCTCTTTGATCAACTAAGAGGGGAAAATATATTTTCAAAAATATACTTGATATCAGGATACCATCAGATAAGAATCAAGGAAAAAGACATCAATAAGACAACCTTTATAACTAGGTATGAGCATTATAAATTTGTAGTGGTGCCATTTGGATTGTCCAATGCACTAGTTGTCTTTATGTGCTTAATGAATGGAATATTCAGAAATTATTTGGATACTTTTGTCATAGTATTCATGGACGACATACTTATCTATTCTAAGTCAGAGGAAGAGAACGAACATCACCTAACACTGGTATTGCAAGTATTGAGGGAACATCAGTTGTATTCCAAGCTTATTAAGTGTTCTTTTTAGCAAGAACAGATCCATCACTTGGGACAAATTATTTAAGAACAGGGCATGGCAGTGGATCCAGAGAAGATTGAATCCATTAGAGGATGGACAAAACCCATAAATGTTTCAGAAGTCATATCTTTTATGGGATTAGTTGGTTACTACATAATATTTATAGCAAGGTTCTTTAAGATTGCTCATCCTATCACTTCTTTGCAAAAGAAGGGAATTAAATTTGAATGGACAGCTGGGTGTGAAGAGAACTTTAATTTTTTGAAAGAGTTACTTACTAGCACACCTATTTTAAAGATTGTTGACCCAAATGAAAGTTTTGTGGTGTGTATAAATGCATGCAAAGAAAGAATTGGTGGAGTCATCACTCAAAATGGACATGTCATTGGTTATGAGTCCAAAAATATTAAAGAACATGAGAGGAACTATGCCACACAAGACTTGGAACTTGCTGTCATTGTTCATGCATTGAATATGTGGAGGAATTATCTCATGGGTAAGAGTTTTGAATTAAGAAAAAACCATAGTGGTATGAAATATCTTTTTGAACAACCAACTTTGAATGCCAGGAAAACGAGATGGATGGAATTTTTAAGCGAATACGATTTTGACATCAAGCATATCAAAGGAAAAGAAAATAAAGTTATTGATGCACTTAGTAGAAGAGTACATCTCATGCATGCTAAAGCCATTAGTATGCATCAATCAGATTTAAAGAGTGGAATTTTAGATGTTGTTGTTACAGATCAACATTACCTATAGGTAAAAGTAAGCGTACAACAGGAAAATGTACAACAAAAAATTATAGAATATGAGATGAAGGAAGATGTATTAGTTATGCATAAAAATAGAATTTATGTTCCTAGTTCCATATAACTTAGGAATTTGGTATTAAAAGAAATGCATAATGTTATGTACGCCGAACATCCTTGTTACCGAAAAACAATTGCAGTAGTAAGAAGCCAATTATTTTGACCATGAATGAAGAAAGATGTTGTTGATTACATTTCCAGATGTATGGAATGTCATAGAGTGAAGGTTGAGCATAGGTACCCAACGAGTTTTCTACAACCATTACCAATTCCAGAGAAGAAATTGGAAGTGGTAACCATTGATTTTATAACTAAATTTCCCAGAACAACAAGGCAACATGATTCAATCATGGTAGTGGTTGATAAATTGACAAAATTTGTTCATTTTGTTCCTATAAAAATGACTCATTCTTGCATGGGATACCTAAGGCAATTTTTTCAGATAGAGATACAAAGTTTATTTCAAATTTCTAGAGGGTATTGTTTAAAGGATTTGGTACAATTTTGAACTTTATCATTGCATGCCATCCACAGTCAAATGGGAAGACAGAGAAATCCAACCAAGTAATTGAAGACATGTTGATAATGTATGTGATGGATAAGCCATGTAAGTGGGAAGATTACTTGCACTTGTTTGAGTTTGTTTATAATAATGTGTATAAATCTTCATTGAAAATGAGCCCATTTGAAGTTTTGTATGGTAGGAAATGTAATACTCTAGTAAGTTGGGAAAACCTAGCAGATAGAGTGGTACATGGGACAAAATTTATCAAGGATATGGAAGACCAGATGGTTAGAATTAAGCAGAATTTAAAGACAACTCAAGATAGACAGAAATTTTTTGCAGATAAGAACATGACATATAGATAATTTAAAGTGGGGGAGTGTTGGCGTAAAAGTTATCAGAATAGGGTACTTCTTAAGTTACCAACAAAAGGTACCGAAGTAGTCTAGAGCACTGGCACTTTAATCTTCCCGGGAGGGAAGAATTCTCACCCGAAGCGCAACTGAGACAAGAAAGAGAGGGAAGGGTAAGAAGAATACTTAGACAGACCTATGAGTTATCAAGATTCATATTAGTCTTATGCAAGATAGATTAAGCATGTAATAGTTCTAAACATATCCTAACTAAGAATAAAGAGAACAAGGTTGCATCTCCACTCATAATGAAGCAATTGAAGTATATCAGACATAAAGATAATACAAAGCAACATTAAATACATTCATAAGACTAACTACACAAGATATATCTAAAATTTGGGTCTCCAATTATATTAACATATCAGGTTCTTCTCATAGCTTGATTCTCATACACAAGTAGTCAGAGGATGCTCCTCATCAGATATGAGATAATGTTACATTCTCTTACTCCTTTAGATCTAGATTGATAAAAACTCTGATACATTGATAGTTTGGTTCTTACCCGGATATCCAAACTCAGCTATGCTAATAGTATGGATCATTACAATAGTGACTCTCGTTACAAAAAAATAATAACAACAACAAGAAAAATAATAATCCGATCCCAACACTCCATCCTAACAAAAACAATCTATCCCAACAACAACAATAACAAAAAAAATTTGCAATCATATCAATCTCATATATATATAATTCGATATTTAGGTTTGTGGGCTAAGAACCCGAGATTTCTCTCTTCTTCTTGATCTTGTTGCAACTTATTTCCTAAAAAATGATGTTGTGTTGTCCTTCCAACCACTTTATGTTTCTTTCTTTAGTCTGTTTTCCATCTCCTCATCATATTGCACAACTTATGTTTACCAAAATGAATCTACAATATGACGTGTGAAACTTCTATCCATCAAAACGAAGGGCCCAACAGGCTCCGACCACAATCCTTGACTCGCCCCGAGACAAGTCTTCGACTCTTCCATGGTCTCTGGGTTGGATTGTTGTTCTTTCTTGCCTTTTGGTTCCAAGTAGCTTCCATTTCCATCTTGGAATTTTTCTTCTTTATCTTCTTCAAACGAAGGGCCCAACTTAGGTACGATTTCTAGGGCTCTCTTCCTGACTTCTTAGAACTTGTCCACTTTTTCCTGCCACTTTCTGGCAAGTAGTGAAGCTTCAACATCAAACTGTTGGGTGGCATCTATGATGCACTCTTTTGGCTTGGATGCAACTAAAGAGTTCCATTATGAGTGAGCTATGACATCCACTTGATGCATCTGTATATATGTTTTCTGGACTACATGTCAAAACTCTCATAGTTTCTTCTTAGCCACAATTTGAGCTTCATATAGTGCATTGAGATCATTGTTCGCTTGTTGGATTTTGTAAAATTTCTCTCGTTGTTCCAGTGGATCTAGGGTGTTGGTTGCTTCTTTGTTGAGCATTGGATATTCATGTGCAAGTCCTCCAATGTTTGGTTGTGACTTGAAATGGTTCCCATCCAATAATTGATTTCTCTGAAACGTTTTGTGCATTCTGCAGTCCTTTTATGCAAGGTTTCCCTTGCATTGTTTCCTTCCAAAACATTTTTCTCCATTTGATCTTGTATCTTCCTAGGTTGCAGTTTGACTTCTCTCTTACTATCTCGCAAATGTGCTTCGATATTTTCTACTCTTTCTACCAGTTCTGACCAGGCTACCTGAATTAATTTGATCTACTCCACAGGCTCGCTTGTTGTGCTGGATTCTCGCAACTGATGCATTGTCTTTCTTACCATTGTCCAGGTCTGTGTGAGATTTTCCTTTACCTTTTATACCTTTTGTTCTGCTTGAATATTTGAGTATTCCTCATGTGTTCGTTGTGCTTGCGCAAGGATTCCTTCTTGTTTCCATAACTCGACTTCTCATTCAGCTTGTTGGATCCTCTGCTCCAATTGCTTAGTCGCAGCTCTGATTATGGCTACCAGCTGCGTCATTGGAAATTGAATGAGTTCTCCCAATGAAGGAGAAACATCCATGGGTACTCGGACTTGTAGTGTCATCCCACTAGCGATCGAATGTTTGGAAGGTGTATCCACCTCTCCTTCTCCTCGGGATGGACCTTGTAGTTGATGTGTAAGTCTAGCCTTCAAAGTCGCTGGAAGTAGAGGGTAAACTTTTGTCTTGGCCAGGAAAAGCTACAACAATTCTGCACAGTGCTGTGGGTTTTGGAATACTGGCTCCAGTTGTTCCTTCAAATATGTTGCGCTCTGCCCCGATGTAGTTTGAGGTTCTTTCTAAACCATCTGTGCTCCTTCCCTTGTTTGTAACGAAACTTCTACAGTTTCTCTTGTGTTGATGGGAGTCTCAACATTGATTGTTGAGAGATGACTCTGGGTTCTTGGGACTTGTGGTATTGGAGTGAGTGGTGGAATTTCTTTTTTATGACTTTTTGTCGACGCTAAAGTGCCCAGAATGGTTACTGACGGAGTGATTGTTTGGCTCGAGGCTTCTGTGGTCAGGGTAGTATGTTCTAGTATATTCTCAAGGGATTCGAGGAGATCTAGCTGCATGGGCTTGGGTGAAGTGGGTTGGTATGAAATGGTTGTGTCTTGCGGTGGCGATGGGGCTTGTGGTGGCGATGAAGCTTTCTCAGTGATGATGTTTGTGGAGGAGGCAGTGTATGGCTCAGGATCATATGTGATGTTAATCATAGTCTGGGAAGCTCAAGCGACTGCTCTAGTAAGAGGTACAACTGAGGATATAGGCTGTGGATTCAAGATCTTCACAGAAGAAATACATGTTCGATGTTTCTTGATTAAGGGATCCCATATGAAGGCAACAACGAGGATTTCATTAACATCTTTTCCTGATAGCACAACCTTTTCTAGGAGCTGCAGAAACATAGGCATTGTCTTCTTCTTCCGCTCCATAGGTTCCTCATCCTCTTCCTCCTCTGAGTCCATCATCATTTGCACATTTGGCTTCTTTATTGCTGGGGTGGAGCTTGGACCTACTCCTTCTTCCTACCCCTTTTTCTTCAGGAGATCTGGAGGCAAGAGGTAATGCATGCCAGACTTGCGTGGATTGTGCTTAACACTAGTCCACGACATGAATTTTTTATCAAATTCTTCCTCATCAAGGTAGAAGGGGAGAAACTTGGAGTGGAATTCTTTATGCCTTGCATGTGTTGACCAAACAAGGGTATTGTGGTAATTCAGGCCAAATGATATGTTCCAAATATTGAGGTTCAAAAAATCCTGTGGTATGTGCCACCACTGAGTTGCATTGATTGACTGAGTGTACCATTTTTCAAAGGCATCATTGTTGAACTCCATGTTCTCCTGATCTGGCCTTGCATGCCATGGCTCAAACATTTTTGCAAGGAAACCTTTGTCCGCTAGTGCCAACTGTCTTCCCATGGGTGGCTTCCATTTCCACATTGAAAATGCTACTAGTAGGTATCAATATGTGAAAGTCATGCCTTTCTCCTGAGCGTCCTCACAAGCGACCATGAGTTCCTCTAGCAGGTAGCTGAACCAATTGAATACAGTTCCATTTGCGCATAAGTATGTTATTGAAAGAACATCTAAGGTGCATTCTCCCTTGTAGTAGGAATGCATGACCTTGCTCACAATTACACAGCAGGTTGTCCAGACTATTTCTAGAATGATTGGGTCAATATTCATTTTTATCCCACCTCTCTCTGTGTGGAACTTCTCGTACAAACTAATTCGCCTTTCTTATTATTGTTATTGCTCGAGCCTTGAAATCCTTTGGACACATCCTCACCCTCGAGAGATAATTCAGTGAGATGGTGAATGTTGTCCGCATGAATCATATATCTTTGGTTGAGCCATAAGATTCTATCATGCACTCGACAGATCAAAAAAATTTTGCATCGCGCAACCTCGACAGTGGTCCCAAAGACCGGTAGATCCCTGAGGTGCATAATTGTGGAGTTGAATAGGTTGGCGAACTTTGGCTTTGAGAAAAAATGGATGTCTCCCATTGTATCTAGGGCCAAGTCCCAGAACATGGTAATGTTCATATATCGAAATAGTACTTGGTCCATCAGATCAAGGTATAGAAGTTTCACTTGCTCCGTCTTCCCCTTGACATCCTTGAAGATCTCGATCCTAGGATCATATGGCTCATCTGTGCTTGCTTCTTTGGGAGTTGAAATCTGGCCTCCTGTTTCTCTTGGCATGATAGATCTGAAGGGATGATAAGATGGGTGAGATGAGGTCATATTTTTGACAAGGGAGAAAAAATCTCTCAGGGTATGCGCGATTGGAGAAAATTCAAAATTAGAGGGTAGCTAACAAAAAATAGTGATTCTCGCTTCGCACGTTCATGGGGTCTTATAACTGGATAATTGGAAAAATATGTAGGTGCACATAAAGACACTCATCATTAGGCCATAAACAAAATATTAGGCTGAGGTGTTCGATGGGACGGATAACTGAGTAAGATCTATCAAGTGATCTTGGATTTTAATGAACAGACTGATAGGGATGTGGTTGAGTTGAGGGCATTAACTTTTTAATGGTTGAGAAGCACAGTGGGGATACCAATGGCATCTGTGTGTATCTTTCCTTTATGTCTTAATGGAAATTTTTAACAGGTTATGGTGGTTATCATAAAGGCTATGACTGGAAGGAATGCATATGGCACATGGGTTGTGATCTAGTTCAGACTCACCCTCCTTCCGACCACAATGGGGGTCCCCTTCATATTTAATGACTTCATTTAATGTAATGGTGGCTCTTCCGATCCTGTGCATATGAGTAAGCATTTCTGTGCAAAATCAAGGCTTAGACTGGAAAATAAAATATATGTCGTGGCGTAATCAATGCACACTCCAATGTTATTAACTAAATTAACTAAATTACAGGAAATTAAAATCTAACTACTATACATGCTCCTTTGGACTGGAGAAACCGTGCTTTGGCTCAAGCATGAGAAATGTAGGGTTTCAGGAGGGATCCATTCACCCATCCTGGCCAAAGGATACCATCCAGTTGCGCTAGCCTGACTGCACCAGAGTGTCGGATTTTCACAACTACGAATGGAACCAAGCAATGCATGCCCAACTTTCCTAGATGTTTTTGATATCGACTGTTGTAGAGTAGTACCGTATCCCCTTGCATGAATCTTTTGGACTTAATATTCCTATCATGCTAAAAATTTTGTCTATGTTTCTCAACTGTTTGATGAAAATACGTTAGAAATATTTCTTCCTCAAGTTCTTGCAAGTATGCAAACCTCTGTGCAACTGATTCATCATCCATCATGTGTGTAGCTTGTTCTATATAGATACTAGGGGTAATAAACTCTGCAGGTACACAAAATTATTTCCCATAAACCAACTGAAATGGAGTGTACCTGTGTAGCTTCTTCATGGTAGTCCTGTAATCCCACAAGACAACTAGAACTCTGTCATCCTAGTCTTCCCTGTTTTTGCAACATACTTTTGTTAGTCCTCTTTCCATAATTTTATTGAATGCCTCCACTATACCATTAGCTTGTGGATGGTAGGGATTGATATTATGGTGTTGTATAAGAAATTATGTTGTCAAGGTTACGATTGTGCTGCTGATAAAGTGACTATCTTGATCATTGGTCAAACTTATAGGACATCCAAACTGAGTGATAACATTCTCGAAGATAAATCTAGTAGTTGTATCGGTCGAATAGTCTTGAACTTCCTCTGCTTCATCCCATATTGTGAGGTAATCAGTTGCGGTAATGATGTATCTGGATTTTGAGTGCTTAGTCGAGGGGTTGATCGATCCAATAAAATAAACATCCCACTTCTCAAATTCCTAAAGTGCTCTGACTGAATGAAGGGGTAATTCATCTCAGCGTGACAAATTTCCTACTCTTTCGAAGGTGTCACAAGATATAGCATACTCCTTAGCATATTTAAACAACGTAGGGGTGAATTCATGAAGGTGGGTAACACTTTCGTGACAATCGGGTCTCCAAAATTTCGAAAGACATTTTTTCGGCTGAACTAATTTTCTTTTCGGCCAAAATTCCTATTTTTTGGTCGAAAACTGTTTCGGTCGAACCTTTGAACGTCAAATCAAATGGAACCCTGACGAAACCCTCGATTTTCGTGTACATTTTTAGCCGGACGAATATTTTTCATCCGATAACATCTTTCCGGCCGAAAGATATTTTAGTCGAAATAATGTTTTGTTCGAAATAATCTTTCGGCCGAAAGAAATTTTCGGCTGAAAGGTTATTTCAGCCAAAAGAACTTTTCGGCCGAAAGATTAGTTTGACCGAAAAAAGGTTTATATATTACCCGCACATCTCTCCTGCAATAGTTTTTGTGAGTTCATACCTGTTTGGTTTTTGTTGTGCGGGCGGACAACGTTCCTTTTTGGTGTTTGTTGTGCGGGCGTACATCGTTCCTATTTGGTGTTTGGTGTGTGGGCGAACAATGTTCCTATTTGGTGTTTGGTGTGCGGGTGGAAAATGATCCTGTTTGGTGTTTGTTGTGTGGGCGGTGTATGGTGTTTTTGTGAGGTGTATGGTGTTTGGTGTGCGGGCGAACAACGTTCTTGTTTGGTGTTTGTTGTTTGCTGTGGGCGGGCGAGTGGTGTTTTCTGTAGACGGGCAGTGTTGTGGATATTGGAGCAGCGAGCGGGCGTACGTTGGAGTAGTGGGCATTCAGTCCAGGTATGTTTAGATTGGGATATTTTGAATTATAGCTTAGAATTTATAATTTAAAATTAGGATTTTTTTTTTTTTTAGATTGTTGACAGGGACTTATTCATCCCTGTCCATGTACAATGACAGGCCTGAATTCGGGCATGTACTTGTACATGGACACGGACGAATATGGCCCTGTCCATTATGTTTAAATATGTTTAAATTTAATTTTAAACATGTTTCAAATATGTTTAAATATGTTTAAATTTTAAATTTTTAAACATGGCCGAATTTTAAATTTTTAAATAGGGTCGAATTTCAAATATGTTAAAATTTTAAATTTTTAGAAATTTTTTATTTTTAGTTAAAATTTTGAGTTTAGAAATTTTGTTTAGAATGTTGACAGGGCCTTATTCAGCCTTGTCCATGTAGAAGTTAGAATTTAGAAGTTAGAAGTTATTTTAGAATTTTAGAATTTAAATTTTAAATTTCTATTTCGGGCTTAAATTTTAAATTTCTATTTAAATTTTAGAATTTAGAAGTTGATTTTTTATTGTTGACAGGGCCTTATTCGACCC
>ML861336.1:4497-18400 GCA_009831015.1 Picea engelmannii | reverse complement strand
CTAATGTGTATCTTGGTAAAATATCCATTGCATTCAATGTATAGAATTATTGTCAGTTGCGTCAGTACCTATATTGTTAAATGAATTAAAAGAGAGTTTGAAGGTCTGTATATCACAACATTTTTTGTTTCATACTATCAAGCGTAAGACATATTCAACCAAACTAAGATACTCCATTTCTGTGAATATATTTTCCATCTAACTTAAAGTCATGGCACCAAAGAAAGCGTCGAAGAAGAGTGAGGATACACAGGAAGGAGATATCATATTTGACACTACGCTGCATGCTATAGACTCAATTATATATTGTACTCAAATCACTGAACTCCTAGAATATGAATTCAAGAATTCTCATACTAATTCTGAGAACCACTTTTGGGACATAGCAGAATCAGAGCTTCATAAGATCGCGACGCAGCCTCGGCTTGTGGCATACAATGATATGATCAGTTGGGCCCTGGAAAAGGTTGATACTCCAATGAGGAGCATCTAAATGATCAAGGAGTCATCATCGACTCATTTAGGCCAGAACATATACAAGTAATGTATAAGATTTCACCAAATACTAAGTACACTTTTAATGCCAATTTTTTAGCTGAATTTCAAAGGAAAGAGTATACTGAGGCAGACCGAACTTATCCAGATATAATTAGAGACTGGTGGATATGTCCATCAAAGTTTAGGGCCGATACCCATGGATTTTATGCTACAACATCCTTGAATGAATACATGGTCTACGTAGCCATTATGTTGTGTAGACTTTTCAAGAGAAAGGATCCCTGCCATTTTCATGCAGATTGGGTGCCCTTTTTAGAAGAAGCTTTAGAAGGATATGCTTTTAATTGGATTAATATTTTGTTGGATAACCTAGCACAAGAAATATTGAACTACAGAGTTGCAAAATGTAAAGGTCAACCAGTGGCCTTTTACATGTCGGCGTACATTATGGACGCAATATGCTATGTGACTCATTTTCCCTTGATGAATTGGAGTTAAAACATAGCCTATCCAGAACCTATTCATGAATATCATTTTTCACTTTGGGAAGAAAATGCTAAGGACATATTTTATGAAATTTCTCATTTTGTTATAATTTCGATGCATAAAATGTTTTATGGATGCGATCCTCCTCACATTTCTGATACAATCACAGAAAATATCAAATCAATAGCCAACTGGTTTATTGACGATAATTTCTCCTACATTAAGGTTTATGGTTGTTCTATCCCCCCTCATGCACTCCCTAAATTTCTACCGGATAGATTGGTGTGTAGAGAGGCATCCCACCAGATAGTAAAAGGTGGCATTGGATTAGAGCTAAAGGAAGCTCATAAGAAGTCATGTCCAAATTTCCCTGTACATATCGGGAAATTTTCATTACTGAATCTAGGCCATTCTAAAGTGGAGGCTGAATCGCCAGAAGAAATAAAATTGATAGATATTGAGCATAGAAAGCATGACCCCTATCAATTAGTAATCAGACATTTGATGCATTATAATTTAAAAAGCTTATGACCACGAAACATCTGTTTATGGTGACGTATTCAAGGAAGTTAAATCCTATGAAGAGGTATTGAACAGGGTACATGCCATGCCACCTGAGTCACATATTGGTTTCATGTCATTCCAGAGCCATAGGTGAAGTTGTTTACCAAAGATTTTGCAAGGCAAATCTACGACCCCACCTCCATAGCAAGAAGGGCCTCCCCCATGCTTTGAAACAAATATACAGAATAAAGAAAATAAAAAAGGCAAGATGAAGGAGACTGAAATACCTTCACAAGACACAAAAATTCCCTAGACAAAAGAATCAGAGGTAGGGAAGGGAAAGGAGCTAGAAGCATCCCCAGAAATTCCTGAGGATGTTCTCGAAAAGATAGGAGGAACCACATCGACAGAAGTTGGAAGTCCCATTACTTCCTTGAATCCATTGCAGTCTACTTATGGAAACCCCCACTAGGGAGCTATGTATGTTAGTGATCTTGAGCCAATTTCTAGGGATGAGATTCCTTCATCCGATTATTTTTTCAGTAAAAAGAGAAAGACAATCCTAAAACAAGAAGTTCATCCAAGAGGAGATATGATGGTTAAAAAGCATAAGGTCATTATCGATGGAAAGAAACTTAAAGAGGGAGAATTTTCTACCAATATATCAGGGACGATGGGAGCTTTAGCGTCAGTGAATTTATATTCTGTGGGCAGTTTGACAACTATGTTAGAACAGAAAGACTAAATGATAGCTCAGCTACACGGTAAATTGAAAGAGACCGAAAGAAATATTAGTTGGGAAATAAAAAAGTTATAGAACAAGCTAGATTCAATGACATTCAAGATATTCAACAGATGAAAGCAAGCTTAGAGGAAGCAAATAAGAAAATATAGGCCACTCAAGCACAAGTTTTACAGCAACAGGAAGTGAATAAACAATTATAGAATGAGATGAGTTCAATCCAAAACCAAGTGGTAGAAATGGAAGCTTTCCAAGCCCAGGCTTTGGAAATTCATGCAAAAATAGAAAAAGAGCAACAGATATTGATCTCTAAGTTAGAAATTATTCAAACTTGTTTTCAGGAAACAAGCATATCCTTGGAGAATATCCTCCTAAAAGAAAGAGAGACAAAAGTAGCCAGAAGCACTTTTCAAAAGCCAGTAACTCTTTCAGAAAAAGAAGAAATTGGAAAGACTCATACGTTATCTATTTTATAATAGATAAAAGGAGATATAATACTCAAGGTTTGGGAGGCAAGCCTCGCCGAAAACAAAAAGATAACCAAGGAGGTTAACGATGATTGTCAAGCAATTTTTGATCTCCTAGACAAGGCTTCTTTAAATATTGGAAGAGATGATTTTCCTGGGTTATTAGGAGAAATTAGTATTGGTAAACATCAATTAAAATTCAAGGAAGATATGGAAGAAATTTAGATAGAGATCTCACAGGTGAAGGTAATTGATGTTACACAGATAAATAAATGGATGGTGAGACCAAATTTAAAGTACAAGCTATTGAGCTCACAGGGAAGATAGTTGAAGACCATCTAACATGGCTACAAAAGAAATTCTTCCTATTCCAGGCAAGAGATATTTCAGATGCTCCTGCAGTATTGGTACACCTCCTGGGAAAATGCATCGATTATCTAAAAAGAGAAGAAGCGGCCTCATCAACGTAGATGTGAAATACTTTTTGAAGATTTTCATCATTGGAGTAATAAAGCAGTTAGAATAGAAATGTAAACACTTTGAGATTGTTCACACATGTAACCGTTAGTCTTAGGAAGTGAATTAATCACCAACGGGAAAAATGTTGGATGATGATGTATAAATATATTTTCACAACACTGAGAAAAGGCTTTTCATTTTTGGGAGCCGATTTTATTAAAGTTTACCGATTTGAATTAATATAAATGATGCAAATGAGATTTCGAATCCTGTCCCCTTGAAGCTATGTGTCCCTTGACCCTATTTGAAATGTTTTTTTTCAATATTTTGTGCTCTATGTTTTTTCTAATGAATGATCAATTATAGTTTAATTCAAAATTCTACTATGGTTGGAATGCACTTGACTGCCTAATTATTTACAGTTTTTCCTCTGTGACTGCTACCAGCAGCTTCAAGGCCTGTAGGTTCGTCAGATGGTAATATCTTAAAATTCATTAGAAATTTTGTCTTTCTCCATTTCTTTTGTTATGATCATGAGATTATTTCAAGATTAAAGCCTCATATTCTCTAACAATGTTTCTTCATTTTTATTTTAATACTTTCAAATTACTTCAAGTATAGGAAATGACCTTTACTGTTATTATGCTATTATTTTGAATTCTAAAATTATTTTTATATTTCACCCTACAAAACTAAAGCAACAAAATATGTAATACCTTTTTATAATTTAATAAAATCTTAATCCTCATGACTGTCCCAAGTAACAGACAACCTAACATATAACTCGGCCTACAGGACCAAACTAGCATTACTTTGAATTTATTTAACATCATCCTGCAAACAAAAACCACCCGAGTCGAATTAGAACATTCATGGGCAGTTATTGAGAGAGAAATTAGCATCCAAGAACAATGGGAAGCTAGACAAAGACAGTTGAGAAACCAACTCTAATTTACCCTTTCTGATTGATTATTTTTCCTTAACTCTTTTTATTTTTGGATGCCTTGACAGTATACTTTAGAGCCTTAAAGTATAAACTCAAGAATAACATCTTTTTGGCATCGTTGTTAGGGACCGAAGAAACGAAAATTTTCCCTGGGAAGAACAACATTGACAGTTTCTTTCTTTGATAGTGAACAAAGATAGAAAACCTTCTAAGGATACTTTTATTTTTCACTTGGAAAATCCATGATAAGTAAACTGGCTATTAGCTGAAAAAACACCAGAAAGAAACCAGACATCAAACAGACCTCACCAGTCTCTGATCCAGAAAAGATTTTAAAATCACGAAGATCCCTTAGACAAATCATTTCACCTATACATACTTTTTTTCATCCTAATTTTACGCAGTTGAAACTTACAAAGTCACTTGAGAGATCTGTCTCACTTCCCCTCTCGTACGATACATTCTCTTTCCCTGAGGTTTTAACCTGAGATTCTCGTGAGCCTTCTCCTCACACATTCTGAGCTTCCACCTTGAATACATTAATGGCTACACACATAGGTGTTGGAGCTGGGGGTGGTGCCCCAGGAGGACCAACAGGTGGCCAGGTATTGCTTCGTGGAATCTTTGCTAAAGTAGATGCTAGATATGCCTCCCTCATCCTCCTAGTCCCCCTACATGATCTTCCCAAAAATTATATGAAAATCCTTCCCAAATTTACAAGGGAAGGAGATTTAACCACTCAAGAACACATAAATTTCTTTGACTAATTTGTTGACATCCTCGAAATTGAACACAAAGATGTCTATTCTAGACTCCTCATTCAGAATTTTGAAGGACAGGTGAGGACCTGGTTCCGAGCTTTAGCAACCGGATCTCTAAGTTCCTACAAAGAAATTGAAAATGCCTTTATTAAACAATGGGGTGAGAGGAGAGACCGCCTCTATTACCTAAATGAGTTTGGAGCCCTTAAAAAGAAAAAATCTGAGTCAGTTCTTGAGTTCACACAAAGATTTAACAAGTTGTATAATAAAATCCCGGTTGAGGTCAAACCTTCTCAACCCGCGACAAAGGTGACTTTCATTGGAGCCTTTGTTCCTAGCTTCACTCTTTTATTGAGAGAAAGGAGATCATTAGATCTCATGAAAATGCAAGATGATGATCTAGAAATTGAATCAAACATGATGGAATCAGGGAAGTTAAAAGAAAAAATAGAAACCAGGAACAAAGAGAACAGGAAATTCAAAGAGCAAGGTGGACCTTCAGGGTCAGGTAAATCCTCAGGAGATAAAATAGATGATATGGATAGGGTAATTAGATAACTTTCAAATAAGATCTCAAAAATGGAATTAGAGAAATTGAAAAGGGATAATTTTCCTGGAAAGGATTTTAGAAGGAATCTCGATCCTCAAGTCCCACACAAAGCAATTAAAAATGAAGATCAAAAAATCCCAACCCCCTTCAAAAGTAAAAACTTCATTGGAGAGGAATATCTAGAAGACTTTTAAGAGTTTGATGAGAATATTAATAATCTTGGCAACGATAACAAATCACCTTATTTATCGAGACAAGATTACGAAAATCCCTTAAATAAAGAAATTAGTTCGGAAGATGATGTTAGAAACGATACATCTGAAGATTTGGCATACCAGGGTATTGCATATGATATTATAGCTGAACTACATGAGAAACATAATTTAAGACCTAGGAACAAGATTCTTCCTACCATCCCAACAAAAAAGATCTTGCCTAGGGGCGAAACTGACAAAGCAGCTCCAAAGGTTGCTGACCAATAGACTCTAAAAAATCATTTCGTTGAAACTCAACCTATCAAGTGTAAGCCAGTAGGAACACCCGCCATGAAAACATAGGCCCCTATGAATGAAAACAAGTCTGCACCATAAAGAAAAGCTGAAAAGAAAGGAATTGAAGCTCCCAACATGGAGAGCGACAAAGCCTCCAGAAATTTTAGTCTAGAAAATGAAATAAATAAAATTAAAATCCCTATCCCACTTGTTGAACTGGCTAGAAATCCCATATACAGAAAACAAATTGCCAAGATGATTAGCTTTTCATAAGACGAAATTCAAGACGATGTCATCAACTTAGAAGATGTCAAGCCAAACATAGTTTTTGGTCTGGATTTCAAAGGTGTGAGAGACACTGTAGCCCCCTTTTATATCATGTTAACATTGTTCGATCACCTACTCCATAACGGTATGCCAGATTCTGGAGCATCTCATAATGTGATTCCAAAGGCCATTATGGAGAAGCTAGGTCTTGAAATCACCATCCCATATGGAGACTTATATTCATTCAATTCAAGAAAGGTCAAATGCATAGGCATGATTAAAGACCTGGTGGTAGGTCTGGCACAAGTACCTGCGAAAAGCATTCTTATGGATGTAGTAGTTGCAGATATCCCTCCGAAGTATGGTACATTGTTATCTAGGTCATGGGGTGCCAAGCTTGGAGGATCTCTCCAGCTTGACATGACATATGCTACGATTTCAGTTTTTGGACGACAATACACACGTCTTTACAAAGAAACTAGGTTGGCCTTCATGATAGGTGATCCACATAACCCAAATAAACACCCTGTATATATTGTTGACCAAGATTTAGGAAATTGCATCTTATATATCGACGATGATATTGAGGTAGATATAGATGAAAGTTGTAAAGAAGAAAAAATAAAAAAAAATGTATATACCACTGGTGTATGGAAGATGTATTTTGACGACACTTCATCTTACCTTGGAGCTAGATCGGGGTACTCCTTGTGGCTCCTGATGATCAATTTGTAATTCCCTTTTCCTATAGGCTACAATGGAATGTAGACTGCATAAACAATGGATGCGAGTACGAAGCTTTAGTGTTAGGGTTAGAAGCTACTAGGAGAATGAAAATAAAAATCATCAAAGTCTTTGGTGACGTCGAGCTAATTATAAAATAGGTAAAATGAAAGTACCAGGACAAACATCCTAGGTTGAGGGCCTATAGGAATTGCGTTTGGGATCTGATAAAAAATTTCTTCTCCTTTGTGAATGTCCATTTCACTCCAAGGGATGAAAATCAACAAGCCGATGCGTTAGCCAAAGAAACCTTGACTTTCACACCTCCCACCGCGTTTAAGCTTAAGTACCACATACAAATGAGGCATCGACCTTCCATACCGAATAACATACAACATTGACAAGTATTTGAAGATGATGAACATCTATGCAAACTTTTAGAATCAATAGATGAGTTTGCTGAAACGCATGCTGATCAGGAAAATCAAAATGATCCCATTTGGATCATGTAAGAAGGGGAGGATTCTAAAGAGTTCCACAATAAAATCACGAATCATTGAATGCTCGTTCTTAAGAATAACCAGATTCCCAAGGGCCTGATTCCCTTGGAAATATTATTCGATCAAGATGATATTCCTTCAAAATCCACCTTACATCCCCAACCTAAAGAGGTTGAGGACTATGACATAGGTACTGAAGAAAACCCTCGGATGGTGAAACTATCCAAATATTTGTCTACAGAAACCAAAAATAAATACGTGGAGTTTCTTAGAAAGTACAAAGATTTTTTTGTGTGGTCATATGAAGAGATGAGAACCTATGACACCTCTGTGATTGAACATAAGATACCCCTGAAGCCTGGTGTCAAACCTTTTAGACAAAAGCTCAGACAAATCAATCCCATTTTATTGCTTGTGATTGAAAAGGAAGTTAAAAAACTCCTGGATGCAAAGATAATTGTACCTCTGAGATATTCGGATTGGTTAGCAAACCTGGTTTTGGTTAGGAAGAAAAATGGGGAAATTAGAAAGTGTGTCGATTTCATAAATCTAAATAAGTCCTCTCTCAAAGATAATTACCCCCTACCCAAAATGGATCATGTTTTAGAAAAAGTAGTGGGGGAAAATAGGATGTCGATGATTGACGGGTTTTCGGGATACAATCAAATTGTTGTCAGTGAACATGATAAAGAAAAGACAGCTTTCACCACCCCTTGGGGTACATTTATGTATGATAAGATTCCTTTTGGTTTAATGAATGCAGGTGCCACCTTCCAACGTGCTATGGATATTGCTTTCATTGGCGAAAGGGACAAGTTTGTAGTTATCTATCTGGATGATCTAACCATTTTTTCTAAATCTGACGAAGATCATCTGATAGATCTCAAGCATACGTTTGAGAAATGCCACAAGTTTGGTTTGTCCTTAAATCCCAAAAAATCTCACTTTGCTATGCAAGAAGGTAAACTCTTGGGACATATTGTGTCTCGAGATGGAATTAGAATTGACCCTAAAAGAGTTGAATCTATAGACACAATAAATATTCCTAGGAATGTAAAAGAGATTCAATCATTCTTAGGAAAAATAAATTTTTTGAGGAGGTCTATCCCAAAATTTGTTGAAATTGTGAGATTGATCACAGATATGCTGAAGAAAAACAAAAAAGTAAGATGGAAAGTAGAAGCCAAAGGATATTTTTCACATATCAAGAAGGTAATAAGAGAGGCACCAGTACTAGCAAGCCCTGATTACCTAAAGGATTTCCTTATTTTCTCATTCACCTCCGAACACACACTTGTCACGGTACTCCTCTAGAAGAATGAAGAAGGTTTCGAGCAACCGATAACCTTTTTTAGCAAAAGTCTTCGAGATGTTGAAATCAGATATAATATAATGGAAAAAAAAGCGTATGCTATGGTGAAGGTGCTAAAGTCTTTCAGAACATATGTGTTGCATTCTAAGGTAATTGCTTATGTACCCACTAGCTCTGTGAAAGATATTTTGGTTCATTCAGATAGTGATGGCAAAAGAGGTCGATGGCTTGCCAAAATTCAAGAATTCAACTTGGAGATAAAACCAACAAAGCTAGTAAAGAGGCAAGGTTTGGCTAAACTCTTAGCTAAATCCAATTTCAGAGCTCTCGGAATGAATGACTCACATGAAGAAGAAGAGTGTGTGGACATGAATGAACTTGATGAACAAATAACTGAAATTAGAATCGAAGAAAAATTTGTTTCATCAAACTGGTATAAAGACATAGTGTCCTACTTGTTAACCTTGAAGTGCCCAATCGACTTACCTCCATCCAAAGCTAGAACATTGAAGTTGCATGCAATCAAGTACTGTATATCTGAAGGACAATTGTATTGGAAGGATCCGCTTGGCTTCCTCTTGGTCTGTCTGGTCGAATCAGAAACATAAAATGTCATAAACCAATTTCACGAAGGAGTGTGTGGAGGACACCATGCCTGGAGGTCTATGGCTTATAAGATCCTGAGAGCAGGGTATTACTAGCTCAAACTTTTCCCAGACGTCAACTCCAAGGTCCGAGCTTGCAACCCTTGCCAATTTTTTGCAGGCAAACATAAACTCCCAACAATGCCATTGGTTCTGATCAAAACATAAGCTCCTTTTCAGCAATGGGGATTAGATTTCATAGGCAAAATTAATCCTTATTCTAGCACTCAACACAGATGGATCCTAACCGCTACAGACTACTTCACCAAATGGGTGGAAGCTATCCCAACTAGAAGGGCTACTGATTCGGTGGTAATAGATTTCTTAGAAGAAAATATTTTGTCTAGGTTTGGCTATCCCAGAAAGATAGTCATAGATAACGCACAGGATTTTAAATCTATGGCTATGGTCAGTTTTTTCCAAAAATATAATATTGTTCTTGGTCACTCCACATCATACTACCCTCAGGGAAATGGTCTGGCCGAATCTTCAAACAAGAGATTAATCAGTATAATTAAGAAAGTGTTAAGAGAAAATAAAAAATCTTGGCATGTGCATTTGAAATACGCCCTGTGGGCAAATTAGCTAGGCACGAAAAAGTATATCAACACTTCTCCTTTCCAAATGGTGTACAGGACCGACGTAGTGTTACCTATAAATCTAGTGCTTCCCATAATGAAACTTTGGAAAGATGAGAAGGAAGAACCAAATCATATCACAAGAAGGATAAATCAGTTGACTGAAGTCCAACAGCACAGGGCCAAAGTGGACGAAAGGCTGCAGAAATACCAGGATGACATGAAAGTGCTATTCAATCATAAGGCCAAAGACAGGGATTTTCTCCCCTGAGACTTGGTTTTAAAATGGGATGCCAAGAAGGAGGACTCAGGAAAAAATGGTAAATTCGATCACATCTGGTACAAACCACTCAAGGTTGCATCTCATGAAGGAAAAAATTTGTTTCTGCTAGAAAATTTGGATGGTAAAATCCTGAACGCCCCTGTCAACAGGCGTTATTTAAAACACTATATGGAATAGTTGATTTTCAGAATTCCCACTGTATATACCGGTTTGTTTATTCATTTTATTTTCATAGTTTCTTTGGTAAGTCTACTTTCATTCTGTTAATAAAAAAAATTAGGTCAATGTTTTTCTAGAAATAGAGATACAAAATTCTCAATGAATTCAATTTTTTTTTTTATTAAAAAAAAAAAGAACCCTGATACTCTTCATTATGTTCCCTTACAGGATTCTGGCTAGCATCCTGACAAGTGAAAGTAGTAAACATACATCCTTATAGCGGAAGATAAATTCACCGAAAATAGGTGATGGAAAAGATTTTATTTTATTTCAAAAGAAAACAAAAATGGTAAGGTGAAGGTATGAATTCCAGAGAAGTCTATTCTTCAAACAAAGGTTTTTTAAAGCACGATGATTGTCTCATAAGTGTGATATGTCACTAAAGAATTATTTCTCACTTTAGATCCTAATATTTTCACCTAAATGAAGATAAGAAGTAATTAAAAAAAGGGGGGGGGGGGAAGTATATCTGAGAAAGACTTCCAAGAGTTAGTTTTAATTCACGGCCCCTGCTTCTTTTTTGATTTCCAAGTATTTTCTCCGTCAGCTCCTTCTCCCCTCAGTTTAGACTTCATATAATACCAAATATCTTTCCAGGTTTCCCACAGAGGGAGAACAGATTGCGTCTTAACTTTTGAAGCTGGAAAATAGTTCTTAAAAGGTAGACCAGCACTCATAACTCCTCACTCTCCGACTAAACAAAGTTATGCTTAGGCCGATTCTGACTCTCCTAGGTTTCTTGACAATTTTCTAAGGTTTTAATCTTTCTCGAAGGAAGACCCCTGAAATTAATCTTCCCCTTTTTCTCTGTGGACTAAGGTGTTTTCAAAGTTAAGAGAAGTTTGGTGTAGAGTAATCAAAACAAGTTGACATACCTCCACTATAATTTTTACACAAAAACCATTCCTGGTATATTAAGTACCACTAATTTCCCCCACTTTGTATTCAAAAAGTAAAATATAAGACAGATGGTGAAAGGAAATTCATATTTGATTGCCCCCATATAGTCCAAAAGACGATGAAAGGAAATTTGTTTAAATGATTTCCCTCATCTTAGTAAAAAAGAGACAGATAACTTCACTGGGGTACTGAACAGGCCCGTTGGAAGTGAAGCAATATCTAAGGTTAAATGCATAATTAGGATTCGAAGTGGTGAAAGGAAATTTAGTAAAAAGGGACAGATAACTTCACCAGGGTACTGAACAGGCTCCCTGGTAGTGAAGCAATATTTGAGGTATCTGTAAGGTTGTCATACTTAATATCACTCTACTCTAGTTACCAGTTTTTTCAAAACCGGATCTGCATCCCAAATCCAGACAGGTCTCCCTAATTAAAAATATGAATTTTGCTTCGTTTGATGCAAGCCGAAAGCCACAAAATCTATTGGGTTTCCTAGGATTGTCTTGATCATCTTAACGCTAACATAATTTCATTAACGAGAAGAAGAAGATCATGAATGGGACTATAACTGAGTTACAACAAATGAGAGTTTTGAAAAGATTTTCAGAAATAAGGATCAAATCTCTTTTTCCTCTATAGCCCCTTCCTTAGCATTTTCTGCAGAGATAAACCCTCGACTCCATTAACCCAATTAAGTCACTAAGTCTACTTGTTCTCCTCGTCCTACAAGGAGAAGAGGTCCCCAATTGGAGCCTATGTTGAAACAAAATTTAAATTTTTTGTCCCTAAGACCCAAATTTTCCTTTTTCGGGTTTCAGCTTTTCAAGAAGTACAACCCTCACTTTATTTTCCAAAGGGCCAATACCGAAACCCCGACAGATTTAAATTATAATAATAATAAAAGGTGAAAAACCTAAAATGTTATAAGAATCCCGACACATTTTCTATAAAGTTATTTTAATCATGATATGCTTTTAAATCTAATAGAGTTAAGATTAACTTAAAAAAAAAGTTTTCGGGATTCGGGGTTTGCTGAGAACATATATTTCATAACATATTGAATCACGAAATCTCGATCCCCGATTTCCTGAAAGAATGAGAGTTAGTTCAAATTCTGATTAATTAATTCGCTAACACATTTTAAGTCTTAAGTTAATCATATCATGATTTCAGGATTCGGGGTTCAGTGATAACATATCTCTTGTCAACACGATCCCCAAAATCCTGAATCACAAAATCTCGACCCATAACTTGTGTTAAACTGAAATAACCCTGTTTTGTCCTCAACCCTCATTAGTTAGTTAACCAAGATGGATTTAAGTCCTAATTTAAACATGTTGTGATTTTGCAACTTCAGAAATTGGGATTCATTGATGACATACTTCCTGTCAACACGATCCCCGAAATCGTGAAATGCTTAATACCGATCAATTATTTTTCTAGAACTAATTTAAGTCTTAATTAATCTTTTTGTGATTTCGCGATTTCAGAGATTGGGATTCAGTAATAACATACCTCTTGTCAAATCCATTCTCGAAACATGAAGTCTTGACTCTTAATCTGTAATTAGTTTAAATTGACTCTATTTGAAAGCATGATTAATGATAATCGATCTTTTTAGTTTTTGTTCACGTTTCGGTTTCCGATTGAATGGAATGTTTTGATTTTTTAATTCAAAAACGCCAAGATGTGGCCACTTAAATAAAGGATAGCTGATGATATGTGACACTAATGCGTATCTTGGTAAAATATCCATTGCATTCAATGTATTGAATTCTTGTCAGCTGCGTCAGTACCTATATCGTTAAATGAATTAAAAGAGGGTTTGAAGGTCTATATATCACAACATTTTCTATTTCATACTATCAGGAACAAGACATATTAAGATGAACTCAAATACTCCATTTTTGTGAACAGATTTTCCATCTAACTTAAATTCATGGCACCAAAGAAAGCATCGAAGAAGAGTGAGGATACACAGGAAGGAGATATCATATCTGACACTACACCGCATGCTATAAACTCAATTAAATATTGGACTCAAATCTCTGAACTCCTGGAATATGAATTCAAGAATTCTCATACTGATTCTGAGAATAACTTTCGGGACATAGCAGAATTAGAGCTTCATAAGATCATGGGGCACCCTCGGCTTGTGGCATACAATGATATGATTAGTTGGGCCCTGGAAAAGGTCGATATTCCGATGAGGGGCATATTAAATGATCAAGGAGTCATTGTCGGCTCATTCAGGCCAGAACATATACAAGTAATGTATAAGCTTTCACCAAATCCTAAGTACACTTTTAATGCTAAGGTTTTAGTTGAATTTCAAAGGAAAGAGTGTACCGAGGTAGACCAAAATTTTCCTGATATAATTAGAGACTGGTGGAGATATCCATCAAAGTTTAGGGCCAATACCCATGGGGTTTATGCTACAACATCTTTGAATGAATACATGGTCTACGTAGCCATTATGTTGTGTAGACTTTTCAGGAGAAAGGAACCCTGCCATTTTCATGCAGATTGGGTGCCCTTTTTAGAAGAAGCTTCAGAAGGATATCCTTTTAACT
>ML861335.1:22356-35808 GCA_009831015.1 Picea engelmannii | reverse complement strand
TACATTTGCTAGGAAACTGTGTCCTTCACTTCAACACGACTTCACAGAGAATGTAACTTCTGCTCAGTGAAGGTCTTGTTGAAAATGTATGTCATATGTTCTGTTGAAGGAAATAAATGTAAGTCGATGATCCCCTTGTGTACTAAGTCCCGGATGTAGTGCATGTGGATCTCGATGTGCTTTGTCCGCTGCCTCTAAAATGGATCTATGTAGAACTTTAGATGCTCTGGTTGTCACACTAGATGACAATCGACCAATGAAACTGGATTCCCAACTCAGTGAGAAAATGTTGTAGCCACATAGCCTGAATGGTTATGTTAACTACCCATATGTACTCTGCCTCGACTGAAGATAGAGCAACGACATATTTCTTCTTGCTCAAACAACATATGGGCCCGGAATCAAGACTGTGAGTAACTAGATGTGGACTTGCAATCAGTGTTATCGCCAGCCCAGTCAGAATTAGTAAACCTGATGAGATCCAATATAGAGTTTGTTGCATGATGAATCCCAAAGGTGATGGTGCCCTGTACGTATCGAAGGATATGCTTTGCAACCTTCTAATATAGCTCATGCAACTCTTGGATGAACCTGTAAACTGTGCCAACCGCATAGGATAGGTCTATTCTGGAGTGTGTGAGATACAACAAGCTCCCCACAGGATGTTTGTACAGTGTGTTGTCAACCAGTGGAGTCTCCCCTCCATCCTCAAGTTTGACTCCTGATAGGAAAGGAGTCGGAGCAGACTTCCATTATGTCATGTGAAATCTCTCAACGAGATCTCATGCATACTTGGCCTAAGACGGTTTGATGCCTGATGCATCCTGAATAATCTCGAGTCCAAGAAAGAAGTGTAGTGGACCCATGTCCGTCATAAAAAACATGTCATGTAGAATCCTCTTGACTACAGCAATCGTTGAAGTCGAGAAACCGGTGATCAACAAATCATCAACATATAAAACTAAAAGTAGAAGTGAATCAACCATCCTGAGCATGTAGACATTTGGGTATGATTTACAACGTACAAAGTTCTGTGAAAAAAGGTAGGAACCCATCTTGGCATACCATGCCCTCGGAGCCTGCTTGAGGCCATAAAGGGACTTCCTTTGTCGACAGACCAAATATGAGTCTTGCATAAATCCATGGGGTTGCTTCATGTAGATCTCCTTAGAGAGATCACCATGAAGAAATGCATTCTTCACGTCCATCCGATGGACTTCCCATCCCTTAGTTGTCACAATGGCGAGTGTCAATCGTATGGACTCCATCTTCATTACTGGAGCGAAGGTCTCATCATAGTCAATACCATGCACTTCCTGAAAGAATTTGGAAAAAGTCCTAGCTTTGTATCTGCTAATTTTTCCATCCGTTGCACTCTTGGTCCTGTAGACACATCTTCATCTGACAAGTTTCCTCCTAGAAGGAAGGGGAACCAGATCCCAAGTCTGGTTCTCGAGGAGGGAGTTGTACTCCTCCTACGTGGAGGATTCCCAAAATGGATTTCCAGCAGCCTCTCCATAAGACTATGGATCTGAAGACTGAACTAAGAAAATATGCCCAGAGGGAAATGGTTCAGTGGCAGTGAGTGCAATAGGAAGCTCTTCGAAATTAGATCGAGTCCTACTAGTATTGGCTGGATCACCAACGAGATCCCCTACATCCTGAAGAGTAGAATGTGCCCACTTGGGCCTCTGTTCTGGCTCTGCAACTGCATCTGGATGCTCTGACTCCACATCTGACTGTACTGAATCTGAATCTGAATAATCTGAGTCCTTTGAATCAAAACTCTCGTCTGAATAAGATTCGGCATGTGCATGCTCATCATCTCGGATGGGTGGAAGAATGAAGGTGTCTACATGTCGTTGTTGAGGTGCATGCGATACACTTTCCTCGAATTTGACACTTCTCTAAATGATGAGTCAGTCTGAGGAAAGATAAGTAAGCCTATATTCCTTCACACTGTCAAAGTATCCAACAAAAATCCACTCAATTCTATGTTGATCAAGTGCCTTCCTCTTTTTAGAGAGAATCTGGGCCCATGCACGTGAACCGAAAATGTGAAAGTGGGTCACTTCCTGTTTGAGGCTGCTCCAAGCCTCATAGGGGGTCTTATCCTTGACATATCTATGGGGATATCTGTTTTGGATGTATTTTTCACAAATAAGTGCTTCGGCCCATAGACTTTGTGGTAGTGACTTTGCATGCAACATGCAAGATGCCATCTCCTTTAGAGATCTATTTTTCCCTCTCAACAACTCTGTTTTGTTGCGGAGTATAGGGAACTGTGTGTTGCAAATGAATCCCTGCCTCATGGAAAATATTATGGATCTCACGATTTACATACTCTCCCCCGTTATCAGCTCAGAGTACTTTGATCTTCTTTCTAGACTATGTCTCAACCAGGGCTTTGAAATCTTTGAGGCGTTGAAATACCTCGGATTTTTGCCTAAGAAAGTAGATCCATGTAAAATGTGAGAAATCATCAACAAAAATGAGAAAAAACCTATCTTTTCTAATGGATGGATGTGGAAAAGGGCCCATAAGGTCACTGTGGATCAGATCTAATGGTGCGGAAGCTCACTGAGACTTTCCTTTGTCGAATTTCTCTTGAGGGTGTTTTCTGAGAACACATCCCTCACATACTCCCTTGGAGAAATGGATGTCTGGTAGACCATAAACCAATATTTTCTTGCTAAGCTATTACATGTATCTGAAATTCAAATCTCCAAACCTTTCGTGCCATATCCTACTACTTTCATCAGCATGAGTAAGTAGTAAAGCAGAATCAGGTTCAATGAATTCAGAAAATGTATTCAATCTAGACTGATGATTTACCTCACCGGTAGCAACCCTAGATTTGGTTTGAATGTCATATATGTCCACGACATTTGGTGTGAATATGAATTTATTTCCAGTGCCGGAATTCGCCATCTGATACACGGAGAGAAGGTTGACGAAAAGTTTGGGAACGTGCAACACATTCTCGAAGCTTCCATTCATGAGTTCAATCCTTCCTTTGTCGGTGACTTCGACATAAGAGTTGTCCCCCATCAGAACATGACATTTTCATGCATCCAATGAATATTATATTGTTTTTTATGCATCCATGTGATGTGATGCTCCTGAATCAACGATCCAAGCATCGGGAGAGGAGTTGATGGCAATCGAGGCATGGCTAGAATTGTCTTTCTTGGAATTTGGATCTTCTGGCTTCTTCTTCTTGGCACCCTTGAGGATGCGATCTCCAAGGTTATTTTTATGAAGTATTTGAGACATCAGATCTATTTTTTTTTCATGCATGTGGATTATGAATGGAATCCTTTGTGACAGTACGTGCATTTCTCTCCTTTTCTTCTCTTTTCCCCTTTGGATATAGACGCATCGATGAAGGGTTTTGTGTACCCGTCCTTCTTCGGATGTGCATGAGATTTCCATTTATATTTATCTGTATATTTCTGATATTTTTGGCTTCCATAATGCACAATGAGTGCATGCACCCTTGGGCCTTTGATTGTGCCCATGTTGATGAGCTTGGTTTTCTCTTGTGTCAGGGATTCGATAAAGTCCTCAAGAGAAGGCATCTTCCAGTTGGCTCCAGAGGCGAATCTGACATAATGGAATGTGGATACAAATACAAATAATTCAGGACCAAGCTTGAAGAGAATGGTGAGAACCATTTGTTTCTCCTCCTTCGATTTATCAACCCCACAAGCTTTGAGTTGCGATAGTAAATCCTTGAATTTTGTAAAGAAATCTTGGATATTGTCAAAGCTTTTTCGATCCAATGTGAGCAGCTCCACCTCCAGCATGTGTCCCCTCATCTCATATTTTTTTTCCAAAGATCCCTTCCAAGGTGGTCCAGGCTTCATTGGGAGTCTTACAGGAAGATTATGAAAAAGGAGATCGAGAGAAATAAGACTGCAAATTGTTCTGAGTGCCTCATCCATGCGATTTAAGTACTTGTATTTTTCTATGGATGATGTCGGTTTTGTATCTGTATTCAAGGTTAAACTATACAACCCTTTGGTTCATATATGTATGGCTATTTTCTCCTTCCATGCAAAATAGTTGTAAGGTGTAAGAATGAATTATTTTTGGAAATCCATCTTTCCGTTGTCTTCAATCTTTTGTACCTGCAAACAATTTTGGTGTAGCTTTTTCTTAGCAGTCCATCGGATTGGATACCATGTAAATGTGTTTAAAATGCACAAAATAGATCTATATAAACAATGATACACACATTTTCAGAGAGAAAAGGAGAAAGAAGAAGAAGGAGAGAAAGAATGCAAGAATTCTCATTAACCGTTATGAATAATGAATAATTTACACATGATAGACTCAGTATAAATCAATGAGTGCACACTGGAGGAGAAAAAATGCGCCATAGTGGTGGTCTAGAGTGATTTGGACACACACCAGCAGTTACGAGAGTGAACTTCCACCTAGTCTAGTCTCGCAGGCAGTTACGGGAGTGAACTGCCACCTAGTTGAGTTAACTAGTCAACTAGTCTTCAATTAACTCACTGAACAGAGAGTGGTGAGGAGTTAAATCAAGGAATCAAGGTTAATGTGTCAGTCTGGTGATGATCCCAAGGCAAGTGTGCATTAGCTGGTGATGATCCCAATGTTGCATGGTGACAAAACCAATGCATCATCTAAACTCAACTCAACTAGTCAAACTAAAGTGTCAACTGAGAGAGAATATTCTCCAGGTGGAATATTCTCCCCTAAAATATAGGAGACTGGATAATGACTAATAAACAAGGAAAAAACTTAGGAAAAAGAAATCCGAGGTGTGTGTGAAGTAACTCCAACAATGTGACATTCCACATACCACTGGAAATGGAATGACATGTAGTACCCATCTAGAATAGCCTTACCTTCAAATATATTAAAACTCATATCATTATACATCAAACAAACTTGGGTCCATTACCCAAACCTTTGTGCTACCATAATTTCTCCAAGGGTTGACATCAATCACTAAGGGTTGACATCAATCTACAATATCACTCTCCAATGGTTGACATCAATGACGACCAACAATCCATACCAACGGTCCATCAACCTAAGCCAACTTTTTGAAACTCACTTCTATGTGTATTTAACAAAGGAAATAACACCAATGGATAAATGAACATGTATGAACATGTGTGTCGTCCCAAGGGGTATGAAGTTGCCCAGTTGCTCAGTCCACTCAAATAAATGGAATGACTCAAGTCTCAATCATGCTAAGGTCGTGGATGCTCCATGCAACTCATAAAAGAAGCAACACCTAACCAACAAATAATGACAATCCACCCCAACACTCCACTAGACACGCGAAGAGAGGGACAACTCCATCCAATGAAATGGTTGGTCAACGACTGTTCATAACAAAGGCAACTCCATATAATATGTCTTCAAGTTAAATGTGGTTTCATGGTACGTAATGGCTCGAATAATATGAAGGTGTACCCATCACAATCTCATCCAATGATTAGTCCATGCAAAGGTTGACTTGTCTTCACGAATTGGGGACCCATGGCTTCATAATCAAAGGTAGTGCAAAGTCATATGTGTGATGCTCCATAATATAATTCTAAGCTTCACTAATATAATAGGCGTGCCCACAAAATTTGGAATATGTATTCATTTTTACTTTTCAAACAATTTATTTTGACATTTTGGGTCTCTATATTACCCATCAAAGAATGTTTTGTTTAAAATTGTGCCATTCAACAATGAATTTTTGATAATAAAAAAATTAACCCTTCAATAATAAAGATTTGATTAAAAAATTACCCTTTAATAATAAAATTATGTTAAAATTTTAAACCTTCAAATTCACATACTCCGCAAAAGAGGAAAGACAAAAATTGAGGTTGGAAAAACATGTGTGTCATATTCATGATAATAGATAATGTTAAAATATAACAAAAACAAAAAACTATATATATAGAAGTATTGAAGAGATATTTATAAATTAGAAAGACAACTAGGAAATAAAGCACAAACCAAATCCAACATAGTGGAATAAACAAACTAAAAATATATAAAACATCTTCTCACAACCAACATTCAAATGACAATTTCAATTATAGACCAGCTAAAAATATGCATATTCATATGAAGAAATTACAATAAGATAGTATACAAGTATACCATATTATGAATCAAAATTGTTGCCTAATTTCAATCTACCAAAAGGAATTGTAAGTGTAGATTATGCACTACCACATCAATTCTTAAGGGCAAGTAGGCCTCAAGTTTTGACCAAGATTTTCAGAATTTGAAATAAGTACTCAAAATTACAATAGAGTTGCCATGAACTTGTAACAATATGTCAATACATCAAGAGAAAAATGTAGGCCAATATGTCAAGAACATAGAGTTTGGAATAAAAACCTAAAATCATAGCAGAGATTCCATGAACTTGTAGCAACAACATATGTAGAAACCCTTTCAAATGATACCTTTGATCCTCTTGATTTTTCAAGTTTACAAGAAGATAATCCTTCTTGTTGCATCCATGTAACTAATAACACATGTATTCCATATTCTATCAATATACAAAGAACAATAGAGTTTCATATATCACAAGCATAAATATAGTTGAAATTGAAATATTTAGTAAAAGACAACAAAAATATTAAAAACATTACATATATTTATAAAATATATACAAAATAGAAAAAACATAAAATTTGATCATTCTCACATGTCAAAAAGTCTTCTTTCCTTTTCATTGTTCCAAATCTCATAAACTCATTGTCACTCCACCTCTGACATGTTAGGACCTATTAATGATACACACATTAATGCATCAAGTATGTTAATTGACAATCTTGTACTCTTTAATTTTTGATCAAATTTCATTTAAAAAACCCTCGTTCACATGCAACATTGCTTGTTGGTATGACAAGCATTGTTTTCCATAATTTTAACATATTTGGATGCATATAAATCCAATCTTTTGTTTGAAAAAATATTTTCCATGCATCTTTCATCAGGAATCTTTCTCCATTTAAATGAAGCACATCAATAAATTCATATATCTCTCTTTGACAAGCTACAATGTCAAACAATGGTACATTGTCTCCTTCATTAAATGTTTTGTTCTTCAAATGCAAAAAAATAGACTTTGAATTGTTTTCTTTCACATAAAGATCTGGCAAATAATGACAAGGACTAAACAACCTTGCTACATTAAAGAGATGAATATCTGTAAATCTTGAATTGAATCTCTCAACCAATGCTTGGACATAATTTATTATAAATTGTATGCAACTCTCGAGGGAGCCATCAATGCAAGTTGTCATTGGTTGTCAAGAATTTAGTAAGATGTATTGCACCTTCTGCGAAGAATCTGGTTAACAGAAATATATTTTAAAAGTATTTAATGTATAGTCAATAACTATTCCAAGCGACGTGACATCCAAATTATCTTATTGAAGTTTTTTTTTACATTATTCAACTCCAAAACATCAATAAGCATATTCAAACAAAATTGAACTAAAAATATGATTGCCTTGTGATACCATGAGTTCTTTCTTTCTTTCTTCCACAAGTTCAAAATAGCACACATCAATGTAACAAGTCTTTCAACCAATCGACCCCTAGATATCCATATAATCCCATGGATTTGAAGAAATTTTAAGGATTTTAATTTCATTATGTCTAGTAAAACAAGGATTTCATTATTTTTTTGTGTTAAATATCCACCCATGAGTATGCTTTATTTTCTACTTTCTCCACATACAAAAATTCTAGTATCTTCTTTGAAGCATTCGATAGATCATTCTTTAGCGATGTGACAAATCTATTTTCACATCCAACAATAGATGAAGCATCATCAATGAAAACTTCTATTAGCTTTTCATTTTTCAATTGTCTTGTTTCCTTTAGATTAATGATGGTATCATAATAGTCTTTCCTTTTCCATCAGGAACACTAATCATTTTCATAAATTGTGAAATTGGAGGGCCCAAACCTTTGAAGTCTAGATATGTAAAATACACACAAAGTGTTGTTTCAAACCATGGTTTATACTTTCATATAACATAATAGAGAAAAATGGACTTTATAACATTTTTCTAACTTGCACCTCTTCAAGGATACAATGAACAAATTTAGTTGTAGTTTTTCTATTTATATAGGAAGAATACTCCACCCAAGAAGGCATATTAGGTGTTTGTAAATGGATTTGAAGATGACATAGATCTTATAAGTAGCAATTTCAATATGCTTTGTACAATAAAATATGTTAACTTCGCGATGGTTATCACCTTTCCCTTATTGGTCTCATATATAGTCACTATGTGTTCTAGAATGGGCTTTGCCAACCTTTCAATTTCATATATTTTTTCATGAAGTGATGTTTGATAAATAGAAGATTTTGAATGAGTTTTCACAACATCATATTAAATTGTGTTACATCCATTTTCAATACCCCATGGACCTTGAGCCTTGTATTTCTCACAAAGTTTTCACTTCATATGTCTTTTTCCATCTACAACATTGATACTATACACCCAAGGATGTTTTATCTTCCACTCTTCTTGAAATTCATGTTTTGAGGAGGTCGCCCTTCTCCTTGGACTATGAGATTCGTCATCTTGTCCTTCCTCATCATAGCCAAGAATTTCTAAATCATCAACAAGCTCTCCATCTATGTCTTCATTAGGTTCATCATTCAAATCAGATATATATGAAAGATATTCAACATTAGAATCTTTTGACATTGTAGAATATCCATAAAATTTGTCCAACGTTGATCAACCCTTCTTTCTTGGAGCCATTTCTATTTAAATAATTTACCTATAGACAATTAAATAATAACAATAAGAAAATTTTTGAAACTAGGAAAAAAAAATTATAAATCAACATGATTGTAACATAGTCATAGAATACCAAATATTTATATTCATATTATATACAAATCTCAACTTCTGCGGAAAAAATAAAAACCATGCAAAGATCCATTAGCCTTACACTTAAAATAAAATGATCAAAAGAGCCACAACCTTGAACACTTAATAGGGCACTGAGCATGACTAGAACACTTAATAGGACCATATCTCAAGGAGGTGCAGGGTAGGAGACTAGAAATTTGGTTTCATTTTCTTTACACAAAAACCTATAACTTTTAACAAAAAAATTCCACTTACAACTTTCAACAAAATAATTTCCACCTCTCAAAAATTGTAGAGTATCCTATATTTTCGACAAAAAACAAACTCGGCCTATCAAAAATTGCAAAGTATCCCATACATCATTCTATATGTAACTAAAAACTAAGGATTTGCTTGTGTATATTGTTAGCTAGCAAATTCTCTGTTTGTATTCATATCTCTGCTAGGTTGATTAGGAAAGAAGGACTAGACCCTCATGAGTAGTTGATCAATTCTAATTAATCCTATCGATGTGGAGCATGTTGATCCCACCAATACGATAATGAGTAGCATGAGGAGCGAGTACTATTAATAGTGGTGAATATAAGCTCCTCTGAGATCGTGATGAATTGAAAGAGCAAGGAGAAACTACTCACCTGGAGGGGTGAATAAGAAAAACTCTAAATACATTTAATATGTAGAAACTAACATACTATCAACAAAATACTAAAAAAAATGCTAATCATTTGAATGAATCCTTACAGACATGTAAGTACTCCTTGGTAAAAAAATTACAACTTGTGGGAAGATAAAGAAGTGAAAAATGATCCATATGTCAATGGGAGTGTATTTAAGACAAATGTGTCGGTATATTTCTAGGTGGATGAATTAACAATTACCATAGCTCATATTAACGGTAGATTTATTAAGGATAAATTCATCTAAATTCAAATATATTAAATTATAAAGAATTAAACGATTATAAAAAAATATGATTATATAAACATTTTATTTTCATTTTAATTCATTAAGGAGAGATAAAATAAAATTATCTTCGCACAAATATCTAGCTCTAACGATGCCTCACTGCAATATTTAAATTCTCAATATCTCATGAGATTTGTAATATAATTCTGTGAAGTATTGATTGTTGACACCATTCAATCTCTTTCATTAATTTAATCCTATCTTTATGTGACTTGTGATTTCAAAAATCTAAGAGGGATAAATGCAAATCTTGGCTAAGTTCAAGTACTTACAAAAATGTTGATGAAAATTTGAATCCTAAATTAGATGTTATAAGTCTCGAACCCTCAAAATTGTTTTCCAATGTTGTTAAGAATGAACCAAAGGCTAGAAAAGATTACATTTGTGTGATGAAAAGAATAGGACAAGCTACCAAATGTCATAGCTAGGAAATATCTAGCTCTAACGATACCTCACTGCAATATTTAAATTCTCAATATCTCATGAGATTTGTAATATAATTTTGTGAAGTATTGATTGTTGAATTAAATTATAAAGAATTAAACGATTATAAAAAAAATATGATTATATAAACATTTTATTTTCATTTTAATTCATTAAGGAGAGATAAAATAAAATTATCTTCGCACAAATATCTAGCTCTAACGATGCCTCACTGCAATATTTAAATTCTCAATATCTCATGAGATTTGTAATATAATTCTGTGAAGTATTGATTGTTGACACCATTCAATCTCTTTCATTAATTTAATCCTATCTTTATGTGACTTGTGATTTCAAAAATCTAAGAGGGATAAATGCAAATCTTGGCTAAGTTCAAGTACTTACAAAAATGTTGATGAAAATTTGAATCCTAAATTAGATGTTATAAGTCTCGAACCCTCAAAATTGTTTTCCAATGTTGTTAAGAATGAACCAAAGGCTAGAAAAGATTACATTTGTGTGATGAAAAGAATAGGACAAGCTACCAAATGTCATAGCTAGGAAATATCTAGCTCTAACGATACCTCACTCCAATACTTAAATTCTCAATATCGCATAAGATTTGTAATATAATTCTTTGAGATATTGATTATTGATACCATTCAATCTCTTTCATTAATTTAATCCTAAATTTATGTGATTTGTGATTTATATTGACCAATTTCAAGTACTTAAATGTTGAAAAAAATTTGAATCCTAAATTAGATGTTATGAGGCCTAAGCCCTCGAAATCAAAATTGTTGTCCAATGTTTTTAAGAATGAATCAAAAGCTAGAAAATATTACATTTGTGTTTGGAGAAGAATAGGACAAGCTACCAACTATCATAGCTGGGAAGAAAGTGTATATATACACATATATCAAGCTCTAACGATACATGTTAACAATTGAACAAACATATTATCGAAAAAAATACAAAAAAAAATGCCATTAATTATTTGAATGAATCCCTCGAATATGTGGGAGTCCAAGTTATGTGGGAATCAAATTCTGACCCTCGTGCCCACCATGGTACACTCAAATGACAATGCGATTCAAGGTGTATTTTGATACAAGGGGGGCTTAAGGTGTTTCACGATAAAGGGGTGGTCCATCATTATTATAAAAATAATAATAGGCCACCTCTACATATGTGCCATCCTCCAAGCACATAGATAAAATAAAGTATATGGCTCGACTATTACATGCATGAAGTGGATGGTTCATATTAATATTGAATTCACTTTTCATATATGTGCCACACAAAAATATGGTCTAAGGTGCCAAAGGGGGTGGTCTTATTAAAATAATAATATACGTGTCTCCACATAAGTGTCAATCAGGAGTATACATCATAAAAGTTTTGTACATGAAAATATAAGTGGTATGTTCTAGTAAACCCTATCATAAGCCAAAGTCATAATAAAATAAAATCATGAGATGTATGAGTGTTAAGCTAGGCTAACCATGGATAATATAGTCATCCATCAATGATATACCATAGCACTAAAGAGCATATTACAACCATCAATTAAAGATTCAAGATTATAAATTCTAACCTCCAAATCTCCATTAGTCAAAGATATGCAACCATGATGAAATCCATGACAATCCATCACAAAGGATCAATGGATTCCCTCCAATTCAATGCACCAACTCAAGAAAAAAAAACATCATCTCCAAAACAAAAGAGAAGGTGTACACCTTGAGTCCATCAACAACCCTATATGTTATCCTGAAAATCATGCCATGCAATGAAGATCACAAAAATTTCCCTCATACCATATGAGGGGGTAACAAAGTTCACATGCCATTTGAAATGGTCAACCATTAATTGAGAAGGGATCTAACTACTCCATTGTATTATATTATTTTTTGACTTGTCATGGAGTTAGTTGGAGAATAACATATTTTATTGTGAGAGAGAAGAAACTCCATCTATAAAGAGGAGTGTTCTCTCCATTTGTGAGGGTTGGGAATTTGAGGATTGAGGAGCTCTCCCCTTGGCCTACATTATACACCATGGAAAGCTTAATGGAAGATTGGAGATAACATTCTATCATATGTGAGGCTTAATTTTTGCATGCTTTAATGTTGTTGGATAATTGTAGGAATCTCTTGCAAAGAATGTGTTATGAAGGCCTTGTAATGGAGCATATATAATTTGGATAGGAATAATGTGAGGAGGTCACGAGGAGGTTCTCCCTCTTATTTCCTTTTGCTATTATATTTTTGCATATATTAATTCTTCACATATCAAACATGTTGTTGTTGTAATTAATATATCATTATAGGGCAACACCTTCTTAAACTTTCTCAGGTGGCACTAATTTTCTCATCATGGATTGGAATATACAACAAATCATGTCTATGGATAGTCTCCTCTTTATCAACATTTTCGAGGAAACCATCTTTAGAGTCTTTCAATAATTTAGTAAGATGTATTGCACCTTCTGCGAAAGAATCTTGTCTACAAAAATATATTTTAAAAGTATTTAACATATAGTCAATAATTATTCCAAGCGATGTGACATCCACGTTATCTTATTGGAGTTTTTTGTTTACATTATTCAACTCCAAAACATCAACAAGCATATTCAAACAAAATTGAACCAAAAATATTATGGGTTTGTGATACCATGAGTTCTTTCTTTCTTTCTTCCACAAGTTCAAAATAGCAGGCATCAATGTAACAAGTATTTCAACCACTCAACCCCTAGATATCAATCTAATCCCATGGATTTGAAGAACTTGTAAGCATTATAATTTCATTATGTCTAGTAAAGCAATGATTTCATTATTTTTCTTTGTTGAATTTCCACCCATGAGTACACTTTATTTGCTACTTTATCCACATACAAAAATTCTAGTATCTTCTTTGAAGCATTCGATAGATCATTCTTTAGCAATGTGACAAATCCATTTTCACATCCAACAATAGATGAAGCATCATGAATGGAAACTTCTATTAGTTTTTCATTTTTCAATTGTCTTGTTTCCTTTAGATTAATGATGGTATCATAATAGTCTTTCCTTTTCCATCAAGAACACTAATCATTTTCATAAATTGTGAAATTGGAGGGCCCAATCCTTTTAAGTCTAGATATGTAAAATAAACACAAGGTATTCTT